>CM034307.1:30889164-30973304 GCA_019925795.1 Dendrobium chrysotoxum | reverse complement strand
ATTCGAGTGCCATTGAGGGCCTTTAATTAATTTAATCAACCCCCGTCGAGGTCCAATTCGAGCTCGAATTAGCTTGAATTGAGTCAAAGTAGACTCGACCGTATCGATTGAGCCCGATTAGTTTGCCTTAGGCCCGTCGAGGTTAATTTGATTCGAGTGTTCATTTTATTTAAATTTAACTGGGTTAATTTGAGTAAATCAAATTGAATCCCAAATTGACCAAATCGGATCTGACTGTAGGCTTGATTTTAATCTAATATGCTTAATTTAATTTACTTATTTATTTATTTATTTATTTTTTCATTCTCATGAGCTTAAATTTATTCCTAAATCAAGCAATCAAATGGATGGCTAATTAAATCACCTTAATTCCCTCCTAATTAATCTTAGGATGAATCCTAGCCGTAGATCTAGGGCCTTAATCATTTAAATACTCTTTTAGGGCTTCATGAAGGGGGCTTGCTTCTTTTTCTTTTTCTAGCCGCTCTCAACCCTAATTTTCTTAGTGTGAGAGCTCTTCCAACATCTCCACATCTTCCTCCACTCAAATTCGTTGGTAAAATCTTGCCGGCCGCGAGATCTCCGGCGACCCGAGTCATTCCCCTTCCAAAGCTTCTACCGTCCGATCCAAGGTGAATTGGAGTTCAACTTCAACTAGAGGAATATACGAGGACAATCTACAAGCTCAGATATTTCAAAATCTAGAAGATCTAACGGTAAGATTTTATCAAAACTTTAGATCTAGGTCACCACACTTAGATCCGTATATCTTTCTAATAAGTGCTTTTTAGAGCTTTCAAATACCTCCCCATGACTTTTATTCATGTTCTTAATCTACATTTAAAATTTTATCAAAATCAATAAGCCATTTTGAGAACGAAGTCTTTTTTTTAATTTTAGGGTTATAGAATTCGGCGTACATGAATAGCATGAGTCGTTGATTTTCTCTTTCTTTTTTTTTATAAATATTTTATTAAAATTAAATACATTTTTTTATAAAATATGTTTAAATAATTTAATAATTATTTTAAATACATTAATTTAAAATTATATCTATTTTATGACGTATTTATTATTATTTAAAAATAGTTTTAATTACTTAAAATCTAAACACTTAGTTAATACTAATAATTATTAAATACTTTTAAAATGATATTATTAAATATTTCTTTATCTATTTTATTTTAAAATAAATAAATAAATAAATAAAAATAAGAAAAAAATTTTATTATTACTTTTAAATAATTTAATTTTTAAAATTATGTTAAAATATATTATTTTAAGTAATTCTTAATTAGTTAATTGTTTAAATATCTTAATATTTAATCAAAAATTAATTAATTACTTTCTAAAATTAAAAAAATATATTTTTTTTATTAATTATTTTGAATATCAGAAAAATTATTATTATTTTTATTATTTAATTCGAATTAATAATTACTTTCCTTTTTTAAATTATTCTAATTGATTAATTACCTAAATTACTTAATTAGGTATTAATTAATTTAAACTTTAAATACTTTCTAAATTTATAAAAATTATTTTTCTTATTGAATTATTTTGAAATCAAAAAAATTATTATTATTTTTATTATTTAATTCGAATTAATAATTACTTTCCTTTTTTAAATTATTCTAATTGATTAATTACCTATATTACTTAATTAGTCATTAATTAATTTAAACTTTAAATACTTTCTAAATTTATAAAAATTATATTTTTTATTGAATAATTCTAAAATAAGAAAATTATTATTATTTATTTTATTTTTTTTATTATTTAATTTCGAATTATTAATGATTTTTCCTATTTTTTTAAATTATTTTAGTTTATTAATTACTTAAATTACTTAGTTAATAATTAATTGATTTAAAATTTAATTATTCCTAAATTTATAAATAATAATTTTACTAAATTATTTTCAAAATCAGATTAAATTTTTTTTTTATAAATTTATTTACATTTTTTTTAAATAAATATTTTCTATTTTAAATACTTTTCTTAATTATTAATTACTTAATTTAGTTAATTAATAATTAATTGATTTAAAATTTAATTATTTTCCAAATTTGTAAAGAATCTCTTATTCCAATTATGTTAACATATCAGAGATTTTATTTATTTATTTGTTTATTTACTCTTTTAATTTAATAAATATACCTTATTTTAAATACTTTCCTTAATTACTTAAATTATTTAATTAATAATTAATTAATTTAAAATTTAAATATTTTTCAAATTTATAATAAATAATTTTATTAAATAATTTTCAAAATTAGATAATTATTTTTGTTATTTATTTTTTTTATTAATAAATATTTTTTCCATTTTAGATTATTATAATTAATTAAATACTTAGATTATTTAATTAATAATTAATTAATTTAAAATTCATTTATTTTTCAAAACTTATGAAAATTATTTTTATTAAATTACTTTAAATTCCAGAAACTTTAATACTTAATTTAATTTAATTTGATAATTATTTTTAAATATTAATTATTTTGAAATTATTTAAAAATCCTTTTTAATACATTAAACTTCAAAAATTCATAACTAATTCATTTTAAATCGGATTTTTGTGTATAATACCTTAAATTTTTCAGAAAATATGAAATTTTATTTAAAATTATTTTTTGGATTCAATTCTGTATTGTTTGGATTATTTTCTGTGCTACCTAATTACTTAATTATTTGATTATTATTTAATTACTTTAAAATTAAAAATTAATTTTAAATATGAAAATATTTTGAAACCCCTTGGTGGTGGCAGTGGATCTCCTAGGGATATAACATGAAATCATTTTCAAACTATCTTATTTTTAAAATTATATATTTGTGTACTTAATACGTATATGTATTTTAAACATTTTTAAAACTACATATATTATTAAATCCTTAATCTTGGGAGATCCACTTGGTGAAATCTTAAACCTAGGTTATGTATGTGAAGAGCAATTCATGTGGGAGAAGGATTAGTGGGTGATTGTGTCCCAATCATTCACTAATCACTTCATTAGGTTTCTTTACTTAGTGTTTTCGTAGTCCTTGCATGTGTAGGTTGCACAAGCACTTAGCCTAGGCTCTCTTAGATCTAAGGACTTGATTGGTGTGTTTATATTTGCTGCATTTACCTCTTTATGTTATGCCTAAGGGTTAGCTAACTCACTTTATTCCTGCTTAGTGTAGTGACACACTAAGGACAATAATTAAGGATTGTCTAGCGAACTTAGAATATTTCTAGGAGCTAGGATAGATCCCGGATTGCTATGAAACTTTAAACACTAGTGCTTAGTGACATCTAAAACCCCCTAGAATTTTCTAAGAATTTTCTGGACTCTTTAAAACACTTAATTGGCAAACCCTAATTTACCCGTTAATTAAGCCTTAGAAACTTCAGAAAAATATAATAAATCCATTTTAAATCAGAAAATACCCATAATACCTCAAACTCTCCAGAATTCAGTCCCCAACCTTAGATAATTAGGCCCCCCTTAATTGGACCTTAATCTGGACTTTAATTCAACCTTAATCAAAAATCACCTTTTTGTCTTAATTAAATCATTAAAAATTATTAAAAATTCCAAATTTTCCCCAAACACTGGAACACCTTCTTAGGTCATTTCTGACCTTTGGGGGTGATTCCAATCAGTTTGGAGCTGATTTGGGCCAAAACCCCAAAGTACCACTAATTAGGCAATTCCGATAATTCATTTAATTGCCCCAACTTCTAAAAATCATTACTAATTACAGAAAACTCCAAAGTGGGCAAACTAAAAGTCACCTAACTCTAATTAAGGTCTAGTTTTTTTAAAAAATATTAGGTGTCCAGAAATCAACCTAAAATAAAAAGTCAACTCTTTGGTCAACCGTAAGCCTATAGTCTAGGGCCCGAAACTTCTAAAATTCATAACTTTGCGTAGGAAACTCCAAATCCAGCAAACTCAAAGGCACTCAACTCACATTAGGGTCTAGTATTTATTAAAAATATTAAAATTCCAGAAATCAACTTAAATAAAAAAAGTCAACAATCCGGTCAAACTTAGTTCAAAACGAGACCAAAACTTCAGAAATTCATAACTTTGGATAGAAGAATCCAAATCGGGCATACTAACTGTTTAACTGATTAGGTTAAGGCCTAGTATTTTATAAAAATATTAGCTGGTCATAAATACCCTTTAATCAAAAAGTTAATTTTGGGCCCCCTTTTTGCTTAGTGTATAGGTGGACCCCGAACCCCCTAAAATTCACTAATGCAATTTAAACTTTAAATATTATTACCCTAAGCATTAAAACTGACCTACATACCAAATTAAATAAAATGGATCTTAATTCACTAATATTTATACTTTAATTAAAATTTCATTTTAGACCTACGACCAACCTGGACAGTAGGCAATTGTAACTAACTACCTAGCTTAGGATCTACCTCAGCCACACAGGCTTTTACACACACTGTAGAATTGTTTGCTAGGGCACCACTTCTAGACTTAGGTTAGGCCGGTGTTTACTTTTCTGCTGCGTGCCAAACTTTTCCAGATTTCATTGCATGCTGTGATTGAACTATTGATGTGTTTGCTTATTTTTACTGTACTCTGGGATTTGATGTGATTGCACGATAGACTACCCATAGGTTAGGATCGAGGTTGATACTAATAATTTCTTCTGCAGGTGGCCATGCTCATGCAGCGCTAAATAAAAGGGGGGCAATAATCATGATTTAAATACTAATGTCATTTTATGCAGGTGCTTCAGAAATTGCTCAGCCCCCCTAAATAAATGAGGGCTAATTAAAAAATCATTATAAATTGCTACAGGTGCTCCAGAGCTTGCTTAGCCCTCAAAATAATTAAGAGCATGGCCAAGTGTGGCTGTGATGAGCATTTCATTTTCTTATAACTGCTTGTGATATATTAAACTGCTTGGGATGACTTTTATTAGGATAACCTTGCAGGGGAGTCTAGATTTACTGCTTTTCATTAATGTAAATCACTTGTAATCTGGTATAGAATTGTGAAAGTTTATTTTGAGTGGGGATACAAGAATCCAAAGGTTGGATGCCCAAAGAGAAAAGGACACCCAATATGAGGATAGTCATTTTCTGTTTGGGAATCCAAATTTGGATTATTCTACTACCCGAGGAGTCCAAGGAAGCTGAGGTCCAAGGAGTCCAAGGAAGCTGAGATCCAAGGAGTCCAACAAAGCTGAGATCCGAGGAGTCTAAGGGAGAGAAGATCAAGAAGATGAAGATTTGCAGTATCCCACTCAAAATAGCTAGCGTCAGTCTTAGGATTAGAAATCCGGGTTGTTGGCAGTGGTGCCCGGTCACTTTAATTTTATGCAGACCCTGGGTTGTAATTAAGGGCAAGTTGGCCTATGGACATTTAATTGATTTGTTTAATTATGTATTATGCTTGATTTGATGATGATTGCGTATAGGTTGTATACTTTTCATAGTTTATTGACGATCTGTATGCCGCTTTTGTTTTAGCCCGGATTTCGTTAGGCTCTCTAAGGACTAAAACATTTTCTACTCACAACTAATATTTAAAATTTTTAAGTTTTAAGCAATTTAGAAACTTAACGACCTAGGGAATTGCCGGAATCGTCCGGGGTCGCATGCATATCGTTGCATTTCTCTCTTTCCTTCTATAAGACACTTCCCCGCCTGCGGGTAGAGTCCGGATAATCTGACCTATGAGGATGAGGTACCGGACCTGGGGAAGCCCAGTCTAATTCTAAAAACTATTTTATAAACCTTTTTAAAGTTCTATGCATACCTGATTTGAAAGCTTCAACTAGCATGCATTGCATTAGAAATCAACTAAATTAAAATTTTAATTGCATTAGCTCTAGAAACATTCACCCAACATCAGTCTAGGGCCAATTAGGAAATCCTCTAGACGTCGGCCCTACTTCCAAGAACTATAACCTACCCACCCTTCTTTCATTAAATGACTGGACAGCATGGTTTTAAAGCGATTAGGTGGTTAGCTGGCTCCCCCTTCCAGGCCGGGGTAAGTCCAGGTTTTGCATTGCATTAGTTAGGACACGGGTGTTAGTGTTGCGTAGAACACTAAACCCATTAGATTTAGGATTCAAGGCTACTATTGTTTCATAGTATGCCTCATCAGTAGGTAGGTCTTCTGTCTTCCAGAGACCCTAAACCCTACATATCCGCGTCACACGGATGACGCCACCTCCATCCTTCCCTCCTGCATGCTTTGAGTGCAGGATTTATTTATTTTCTCCAGTTTCTTCTCACTACCTTAGTCCCTCCGGATGCTGATGTGAGCCGTGCATGTTGACTAAGCCTAGTTGAACCTTTCTTTCCCTTCGAGTAGGATTTCCTAGTCTTCGCCCTATGTACCAATCCCAATTCAGAAAGTATAATATAGAATCCTTAATCGAGAGTATTCTCAGGCTCCGGCTTGAGATGTAATTAACCACGGGGGCTTGCACCCGTGGGAAACCGAATCCCACTCTCAAATAAATCCCATTCGAGCTAATGTATCGAGTGGGGGAAACCCGTTTTGATTAGATCGTACATATTATTATCCGTCGGGGTGTGCTGGTGAGAGCCACTATCCTCAACGGTTAATCATATGTGTGATCGAATCTGCCCTTCCATTGGCCAGATATTGTCTCCCCTCACGGGGTGATGGTGTTTGTAGTCCTTTCGGAGGTCCACAGGTTTCTGGCGACCACGGTGGGACAGGTTTCTCTCTCCATCTTTGGATTCTATATTATTCTCTCTTGTGTGTACTCCGGGATTGGTACTCCTTAGATTAGGTCCGTCCCACTCTTAGTTAGGGTCCTTCCTTAGTTAGGATCGTTCTTCTTTTTCTTAGTTAGGATTCCCCCCCTAGCTAGGTTTCTTTCTTTCCGTTCTTCTTAGTTAGGGTTTCCTCCTAGCTAAGCTTTCCTTCTTCGGACCTTCTAGGTCATTCCGTCCCTTATCTATCATTCATCTTCTCATTATTTCTTACTAATTATTTCAAACTTCTTTTCTTCTTCTTGGCAGACAGTGCCATGGCTTCCTTCGTGCCTTCTGTTACTTTCAGTTTTGGTTCTGACGCGCGGGTGACACTTCCTGAGTCCCTGCTAGCCAGTCCTCCCGCTGGAGGAATCACTTTTGGTTCCTTCACTGACTCGGCCTTCGTCACTCTTGGCGGGCCGACCCCTACTGAGGCTGCTGCCTACTCTCCTCCCCAGAGGAGAGCTCGCGCAGCCATGCGACCTTTTGGACGTCCAGTTGCTCGGTGGACAGCCCGGGCACCTGCTCGTCCTACTCCTGTTCGTGTGCAGCCGGCACACCCTGTGGTTAGGCAGCCAGTGCCTAGACCACTCCCAGTTCAGCCCACTCATCCAGCGGTTAGGCGACCAGTGCCTAC
Organism: Dendrobium chrysotoxum; assembly: GCA_019925795.1. Lineage (NCBI taxonomy): Eukaryota > Viridiplantae > Streptophyta > Magnoliopsida > Asparagales > Orchidaceae > Dendrobium > Dendrobium chrysotoxum. The sequence goes on along the minus strand of CM034307.1, from coordinate 30,965,910 downwards.
CGCACCTGTTGTTCAGACTGCCCCGGCCCCTCAGCGCCGGCAGGCAGTAGTTACCCCTGTTGTTACTCCGGTAGAGGCAGCTCGTGTTCGGGTTCCCCCTCCTTCTTTCTCAAGGAAGAGGGGTGCCCAGACCGAGGCTCCTTCGCCTTCCTCCCATCGGGTTTCAGCTTTCGCTCGACTGTCTCACCCAGAGACCCTCGTGCAGACCCCGACACTTCCCGTACTTCCTGTTCCCCCTGTCACTCAGGCAGTGGGTTCAGATGTTGCTTCGTCTTCCGCCTCCGGCCTTGGGAGAAGGGCCCGGAGGAATAGAAACCGTAGACTTCGGTTGGCTGCATCCGAGGCAGATAGACAGCGGATGGCAGATTCGTTGGCTCACCAGGAGCCAGTTCAGAGGAGAGTGGTCCCCAGGCAGCGGGCACGACGACCAGTTGCAGTTTCCCCTACCCCGGATGTTACAGTTGCCCCTGAGATAGCAGCGGTTCAGGGAGGACGCTTCTCTCCACTGACACACAGTGGTGATGAGGAGGACGTTGCTCGCATTGCGGCGGCCCCTCCTGTCACTACTACTTTACCACGCGCTAGGGTCCCCAGGGATGATGCTGCTCGAACCCTCTCTCGGAGGATTCAGAGCATTATCCGCTTAGCGCGGGGTCGAGGCCCTGTCAGTCGGGAGAGGTTACTCCACCAGATTTCTCAGGCGTCCGTTCAGTTGCAGAGACAGACTGCTAGGCAGAGGTACAGGTGGCAGAGAGGACAGCCACCCAGGCAGCCTGTTAGTTCAGTTCCGTTGGCGAGACCACAGATAGTTACTCCAGTTGTTGGACGATGCCCACGTCGTCATGGACAGAGGCAGCAGTTGGAGCCTCCCAGACCCCAGCTCCCTTCAGTTGTAGTAGCCCCGCAGCAGTTAGTTGCCCCTGCTGGGTCCCGTCGCAGTAGATGGGTGTGGAGACGACGACAGGTAGAGTCCCATGTCGATACAGTACAGCCAGTTCAGGCAGTTAAGCAGTTAGAGGCAGTTGTTCCTTCCGGATCAGAGGCAGTTCCGATGGTCTGTGATGCAGCGACGGACGATGATGTTGCAGTTTCTCCTAGTAGTTCACTGGTTCGGGCAGAGCCAGCCCTTAGCCCTTACGAGACTTCTTCCCCTTTGAGTCCGTATGCAGAGGACTTCCATCAGACCCTCTACGAGGATGATGCACTTGAGGATGACTTACTCGAGGAGGAGTCAGATGGAGATATACCGGTGCACAGAGTATGCGTGGTTACTAGACGTTGCCACTCAGACGAGCAGATAGAGGCAGATGATGATGATGAGCAGGGAGAAGTTGAGGTAGGAGGATCTCCCCGGTCAGTTGAGACAGATGCCACAGTGCTACAGTTACAGACTCAGATGGCAGAGATGGCCAGGGCCATGACAGCGAAGACAGCTCAGTTGACAGCTTTGGGGGCGATGCCCCAGATGACGGGCGTAGGCACTCCTGCTACGTCTAGGGACGAGCTAGCAGCACCACCTGTAGTAGCACCAGGTCCTGTGGGAGTAGACAGGGCCCAGAGAGAAGTTTCAGTGGCACCTACAGCAGTTGCTTTTACTACCCCAGTCCAGAGTCACTCAGTTCAGTTGTCAGCCGGACAGATTCAGGATCTGATTGCCCAGAAGGTCGAGCAGGCCATTTCCTCCAGGAAGTCTGGAGAGGTAGTTAGCAGGGGGCGTCCTTACCCAGTAGAGTACGAGCACGAGCCCTACCCCCTGGTTTTGTCCCTCCTAGGTTCAGAGTCTTTGATGGGTTTGGGAACCCAAGGCAGCACGTGGCCCAGTACCGAGCCATCTGTTGCAACATAGGAGGGAACGATGCACTGATGTTGAGACTTTTTATCAGCAGTTTAGTTGGGGTGGCCATTGACTGGTATGCCGATCTCCCCAACGATTCAGTACGCACCTTTGCAGAGTTAGAGCAGTTGTTCGTGCAGAGGTTTGTCAGTGCAGAGCACCGAGTTACAGTTGGAGAGCTAGTTGTGACTATACAGCAGCCCCGAGAGCCTCTCCCAGATTACATAGTCAGATGGAGGAACCTCAGCCTACAGTGTGAGCCCCAGTTACAGGAGCAGCATGCAGTAGAAATTTTGTTGAAAAACATAGATGGTCCGATAGCACCTTATCTGAAGGGTTTCAGCATCAAAACCTTTTAGAAGTTGTTGACAAAGGTGATCAGTTTGCAGGACAGCATACCTGATGCAGTCCCTCCTAAGGTTGAGAGTCAACCTTCACATAGACCTCAGCGGCAGGAGTCTTCAGGGGCACCTCCACCTAGGAGAGGGGAGGTACATAGTACTTATGGACCATCAGATAAGGGCAAGAAGCCCTTAGTCAGTTCAGCACCGCCTCAGCAGTCTCACACACCGGGTCAGTCAGCAGTGTAGTCTAGACCCTCCCGTAGGACCCCAGAGAGTCAGCAGTACCTACAGGAGAAGCTTAGTAAGGAATATCCCTTTAAAAGGGAAAGTGTGATGAAGATCTTCAAGTTCCTTACTAAGAGAAACATCTTAACATTCCCGAACAACAATAGAATGGAAGAGGAGGGGCAGACAGAACACCCACTCTATTGTCTGTTTCACAGACATATCGGGCATGTTATAGAAAACTGCTATGTGTTCAAGGACAGAGTTGAGAAGCTCATGGCTAGTGGGCAGATCCACCTACAGGATAGCGACCTGGTTCAGCCCAAGGGCAAGACACCTCAGACAGTTCAGATGATCTCGGGCTCCAGTAGTTGTAGTGACAGCTAGAGTGGCAGACAGAGCAGTCGTAGCAGATCACCCAGAGGTTTTGAGGGAGAGTGGCAGTTAGCACTCTCTCGGAAGATGAAGCAGATGATTCGGCAGACAGTTCAGAGTTCAGAGGCAGTTGAGAGGAGGCCTACCCAGGCCAAGTCGACAGTTGCCAGCCCATTTTCCTCTCCAGCACCTTTTTCTTCTTCTGTTTCTGTTGTAGTGCCTACAGAACACATTTCTTTTCCTATTTTATGTAATAAAAAGATGTATGAAAAGGAAAAGTTTGTTGTAACTTCTGAGGGGAAGACGGGACGCCTTCCAGCACTTAGGCTGAAGGATTTCATTCTCCCTTCAACTGATGATGAAATAATAGAAGAAGGTGATTCTGGCTACTTCTGGTGTTCTGTTCCTGCTTTTATTTCTTCTAGCACTCGCTCTTTCAATATTTTACATGTTTCTTATGATGATTTTGTATGCGATGAAGAGTCTGAGTGTGATGAGGAACCGGTCTTTATGATGCCGGAGGGTGGTTGTTACATGGATTCAGAAGATGAATCCGAGAACCCACTCCAGTCGCTTTCCTTGGAGCCAACACAAGCCATCACCGCTGAACCAACTGAATCTCCTGTCAAAGATGACACGATACAGGAAGTTCACTTCCGTTCAGGGAAGGTTCTTCCACCTAGAATGGCTAAGAATACAAAAGAAAAAGATAAGAACATTGTTATCCAGCAGGACGATCCTATCCCTTCCTCCCAAGAGCAGTCTAAGGAGAAAGGGAAAGGCCCTCAGCTAGAGGTCGATTACAATGTGTTGGCCCATTTAAGGAAAATTCCTGCCCTTCTCAGTGTCTATGACGCTTTGATGATGTCTTCTGACTTGAGAGAGACCCTGGTAAAAGCACTACTCGAACCAGAGTCCTATCAAGCCTTCTTTGCTTCTGAATCTGTTGGAGATGCATGCCTTTTGAGAGAGATGCCATGCATTACCTTTTCGGATCGCGATCTCCTCTTGGGTACCTCTGATCACAATCATCCTTTGTATGTCACCGCTGAATTCAATGGTTATGAGTTAAACAGGGTCCTCATTGACCAAGGAGCTTCAGTAAACATCCTGAGTTATGAAACTTTGAAGGGCCTCTCGCTGGGTCATTTGAAGTTAACCTCCGATAAGATTATGTTGAAAGGCTTCAATGACCAAGGACAGCGTGCCCTAGGGTCTATCACCCTGCCCCTGAAGTTTGGAAATTTCCTTACTGAGGTGAAGTTTCATGTGATCGAGGCCGATACTTCATACAGGGCTCTCTTAGGAAGGCCCTGGATTCATGAGTATGGAATGGTGCCCTCTACCCTGCACCAATGTATGAAGTATATGAGAAATGAAGTCGAGTACTCTATTCCCGGGGATACCCAACCCTTTTCCGTGCATGAGGTCTCTATTTACGATGATGCTGAGCATTACATACCTCGTAAGAAGAGTAAACCTCCTTCTGCCCAGTCACCAGTGACACCTGCCAGTACTGTACAGGGTCCTGTACAGCTACCTACGCGAGGTCCGTCACATGTTAGTATTGAGGCAGATACCTCCACTGCAGATCCTGTTATATCTCCTTTCCAATTTGCAGTTGGGCACGATGTTCCCCCTAGTAGAGGTAGGGGAGAGCGAGGTAGAGGTAGAGGTAGAGGATCGACTCGCCCGTCGCGAAACTACGACACTCAAATTCCTCCTCCCTCATATCTTTATGCTTCTCCTTTGACTGTCGAGTCTGACTCCTCTGACGATGAGATGATTATTACTCCTCATCGCCCAGCTCCCTCACCAGCCCCGGACTTCACTGATTATAGTTCACTACCTACCTTTTGTAGGTACCTGATACCCGAGGGTAGTTTAGTTATTGACAGTGGTTCAGACGAGGAAGTAGACCCCCGACGTTAGACCACTAGTCAACAATCCCTTTCCTGTCAGATACGTGGAATAAGAGTTGAGGAGTCTCACCAAAGATCTTTGGTTACCCCCTCCACTAGTGATGGTGGTGCACTACAAGTTAGAGGTCGCCCTCCGCCTCCTCTGTACAAAACCTTTGTGCCACCTCGAGCTAGCAAGTGTGCCTCGTTATCCCATAGTGTAGGTGCCCCACTGGGTCCTGAGAGACAGGGTTCAACGGAGACCGCTATGGATAACAAAGTCATAATTACTCCTTGTTATTTTTCCCCTTTCGTGGAAGACTGTGAAGAGCGGGGTGCAGTTATCTCGACTTGGTCAGATGAACAAGCTCTACGACAGGCTCGTGTTTGGCGGACCGATATGCCTCAGACTAAGCAGGGTTTAGGTTATGTCGAGCAAAGCTCACCTAGCCATGCTAACATTCGAGCGATTTCCCACTCATATCCGATTGTTTCTCTTACCGATAAAGAAGACCCGGGTGATGACGAAGATAGAGTACTTGATGCTCCTTAAGAATTTAAAGATGGCATCACTTCTGCCATGGATGAATTATGTGAGGTAAACTTAGGCACTGAATCAGATCCTAGACCTTTTTTTCATAGTGTCTTGTTATCTGACTCAGATGCTCAAGAATACATCGGGCTACTCTCAGAGTTTAGGGATTGCTTTGCCTGGAACTACACTGAGATGCCTGGTCTAAACCCAGATGTAGCAGTCCACAAACTAGCCATTAAGTCTGATGCAATCCCTGTTAAGCAAGCACCTCGTAGGATGAGGTTGGAAATAGAACAACAGGTGATCGCTGAAACTAAGAAGCTTATAGAGGCCGATTTCATTCGTGAAGAGAAATACCCTACTTAGCTTGCCAATATTGTTCCAGTACGGAAGAAGAACGGGCAGATTCGTGTCTGTATCAACTTCCGTGATTTAAATAAGGCATGTCCTAAGGACGATTTTCCTTTTCCTATCCCCGAGCTTATGGTGGATATAGCATCATCCCATAGCATTTTCTCCTTCATGGATGGTTCATCTGGTTACAATCAGATAAAGATGGACCCCGAGGAGGAGAAGTTTACCGCGTTTCGCACACCTATAGGTGTGTTCTGCTACAAGGTGATGCCCTTTGGTCTCAAGAATGCCGGGGCCACCTATCAACGTGCTATGACTGTTATCTTCGACGAGATGATACACGAGCAAGTTGAATGCTATGTGGATGATCTGGTAGTCAAAAGCAAGGTCCGTGGAGATCACCTTCGAGATCTACGAATCGTTTTTGAACGCCTACACAAATATGATTTGAAAATGAATCCTCTAAAATTCGCATTTGGAGTTAGTGCAGGAAAGTTCCTAGGGTTTATAGTTTGCTACCGTGGCATTAAGATTGATCCGTCCATGATTAAATCCATAGTAGAGCTAAAACCCCCTAAAAGTCTTACCCAGCTAAGGTCTTTTCAAGGAAAGCTAGCCTTCATGCGGAGATTTATCTCCAATTTGTCTGGTAGGTGTCACCCCTTCGCTGCCCTAGCAAAGAAAGACGCCCGCTTTCACTGGGATGAGTGTTGTCAGGAGGCCTTTGAGAGTATAAAGCGCTACCTGATAAACCCCCCTGTTTTAGCTGCACCCATCCCAAGGAGGCCGTTAATTCTCTACACTACGGCCCTGGATGAGTCCATGGGTGCATTGTTGGCTCAGGAGAATGAGGAAGGCAAGGAGAATGCCTTGTACTACCTCAGTAGACGGTTGATACCCGTAGAGCTGAAGTACCCCGCGATGGAAAAGCAGTGTTTAGCTTTGATCTTCGCGGTACAGAAGCTTAGGCATTATATGCTTTCACATAAAATCAACCTAATCTCTCGAGTCAACCCCTTGCAGTATCTGATGACCCGTCCGACCCTCTCAGGTCATCTGACACGATGGTCTATGATCTTACTGCAGTTTGACATCACTTTTGTCCCTCAGCGGGCTGTCAAAGGACAGGCTCTAGCTGATTTTCTTGCTGCTCACCCGATCCCTGCAGATTCCCCATTCAACGACGAGCTACCTGACGAGCTAATCATGAGTGTGGAGGAGCAGGAGTCCCCTACTTGGGAGTTTTACTTTGACGGTGCGTCATCCGTTAGAGCCTTGAGCCCGAACGAAACTCCTATAGTTAGGGTAGGTCTGGGCCTCATTTTCGTATCCCCTGAAGGTCACACTCTGAGATATTCCTACAGTCTTTCAGAACCTCGTACCAATAATGAAGCTGAGTATGAAGCCCTGATTTTAGGACTAGAGTTGGCCATTCAGATGAATGTCATGCGGGTGAAAATCTTTGGAGACTCAACACTGATTATAAATCAAGTAGCGGGAGTCTACAAAGTACTTAAGCCAGAGCTCTTGCCCTATCACAACAAAGTAATGGAGCTCTTGTGTTTGATTCCTGAAGTGACCTTAGCTAAAATCCCTAGATCTGCCAATGGCAAGGCAGATGCATTAGCTAAGTTAGCAAAGGAACTGGCTGACCCAACTAGCAACCCACTGTCTATTGTTGTCCAGTGCCGTCAAGCCCTATGCCCCGCAGACCTGTCTTCTCCCGATCAGACCCTCATAGTGTTCTCAGTTGAGGAAGAATCAGACTGGAGAATACCCTTTATAGAGTATTTGAAGCATGGCAGGCTTCCAGATGATACATCTCTTGCTGCCCAGATCAGAAAGAGAGCCCTATCATTCACTTATGTGAACGACACCTTGTATCGATGCTCTTTCGACCAAATGTGGTTGCGTTGCCTCAACAATGAAGAGGCTCGCAAGGTCATGGGCGAGATACATGAAGGTCTTTGCGGTGCTCATCAGTCCGGACCAAAAATGAAAGGTAGAATTAAACGCCTCGGTTACTATTGGCCGACTATGATCCGTGATTGTATGGAGCACGCTAGAAAGTTCCACCAGTGCCAAATTCATGGCACGGTGATTCACAAACCCCCTAATCTGCTGCACCCTACCGTATCATCTTGGCCATTTGAGGGCTGGGGCACGGATGTGGTGGGTCCTATCGACCCTCCTTCCTCTAAGGGTCATAGGTTCATTTTTGCTGCCACTGATTACTTCTCTAAGTGGGCAGAGGCTGTGCCACTTAAAGAAGTCAAATCAGAAGATGTGATGCGTTTCTTTTGTGATCATATTGTTTATCGTTTTGGTGTCCCGCGCCGTATCATTTCAGATAATGGCCCGTCGTTTAGAAGCACCAAAATTGCCAGATTTGCCCGCCGCCATAACATCAATTGGCGATACTCTTCAATTTACTATCCCAAGGCCAATGGCTTGACGGAGGCATTCAATAAAACTCTCGTACAATTAATAAGAAAAATCTTGGTTGCAAACAAACGAGAGTGGCACGATAGACTTCCTGAAGCACTATGGGCCTATAGGACCACATACCGTACTCCTACTCAGTCTACCCAATATGCTTTGGCTTTCGGGGCCGTCCTCCCACTTGAGGTCGAGCTCCCCTCGTTGCGTGTGGCAGTCAGCCACAATCATTCCCACGAAGATAACGCCCGACTACGGATGGAAGAGCTTGATGGTTTAGAAGAGCTTCGCCTACAAGCTTATCAGAACCTCAAAATATACCAGGCCCGTATGGCTCGATCGCATGATCACCTTGTCCGACCCCGTGCTTTTCGGGTTGGCGAGTTAGTCCTTGTTTTACGCAGACCTATCATTTCGCGCCGTCGCCGAAGTGGTAAGTTCAAGCCTGTCTGGGAAGGCCCCTTTGCTGTAGAGTAAGTCTACGAAGGTGGTGCCTACCTACTCGTTGATGCTAATGGTGTTCACCCTATGCCTGTCATCAACGGACAGTACTTGAAAAAGTACTATGCCTGAGTTCGCTCTTCGAGAGGGAGGGGGTCTCCCTACCGCCTGTAAATACTCCCCTGTATATGTACCCCCTTTGGAGGGGCTTCTTCACTTCTCGACAGTCTGTGTGGCCACGACGATTTGTCCTCTACCACACGATGTTTGTTACAAGAAGTATGATGCTATCCTTAGGGGTGGTGAGGTGAGATGATATGATTCGTACACTGACATAAACTCTAGTCTCTATCATCTCCCTTGTCTGAACTCTTCTAGGCCAGAGTTTGACCCATATCTGTCCAAATACAAATTCAAGTTCTATTTTCAATAGTGGGATCTTTAAATTTAATGTGCAAAGTTTTTAAAAGAAAGATTAATCTGAGAAAAGTCTGAGAGCTTAAAACACGAAGTGGACTTTTTAGAGAATTTTTCCTTAGAAAGTACAGAATTTATTTTTCCTAATGAAAGATTTACCCGTCTTCTTTAGAAAATTAAGTAATTGGTGGTTGACTCCTCTAAACGCTTGAAGGACGATTATAATGATTCAAAAAAAAAATATATGCCTTCTCTCTCATCCCTTGCTTAGGGATGATTTCCTATTTTGAACTAAAATCTGTATCAAATTGAAATTAGATTTAGAGATGAATATTTTTCCAATCGTCTTGCAGTTTTCTATCTCACAGGCGTCCTTCGCATATTAATGAATCTACCTCATAATTTCCTTACTCAAGTTATTCACTCTTACCATAGGATTGGATTTGGTTTGTGGATTTTTCTTCCTTGTACAAGAGAGTGAGTTTTCCTTCTCTTATGTTTGGAGGATAATCTTACAACTGAGAAAGTTTTCTTTTAGGGATTTGGGAAAGGGAGCCAATTACAAAATGAAACATACACAAAGTGTATCAAAAGTGAAAAGATGCGCAGTGCGCCAAAAATCAAAGATACACAAAGTGTATCAAAAGTGAAAAGTTGTGCAAAATGCGCCATAAAGTCAAGGATACACAAAGTGTATCAGGTAATTAAAAGATGTGCAGTGCGCCAAATCAAGTTGAGGGGCTCAAAATGTGCCCAAAGTGGATAAGTAAATGGCTTCCCTTTCTCGTAAATCTCTAAGTCTCAGAAAATCCATACCCTTTGATATTTGTGATACTTGAGTTTGAAAATCATTATTTTGGATTTATCATCGTGCAAGAATGTTCTATTAGATATAAAAATATTTTCATGCGAGAAGATTGAGAGGATTCAGTTTCTCTCTCTAATTTACACCCTTTTGAATTAGATATTTATTCAGAATATGTAAGGGAGAAAGCCCAGCTTAGCTTGTAGGGAGCTTAAGCTGTGTTAGCAAAATTTAAATCCCTAACCTTCTCGGGTCTAGATGGAGTCAACCCATATTGCTGAACTTTCTGAACCTTTTCTAAGGTTCAAGATGATTCAGAGGTTAATTTTTCATTTCTAAAAATAATCCTTTAACTCTCTGGTGAAATTTTCACTCTTTAGGAAATGTGTGAATCAGACTTCTCTCAGATTGGTTTGTAAGGGCTTAAACATCTCTTAGTGGTCCCACTATTGAGTTTGTTTAAATGCTTACCATATTCTTTTAAAAATTCGTGCACAAAAATATTTTGACCCCACCATCTGATTATAGACCATTCTTAAGGACTGATAAGAGTCTCGCATTTATTATACCTTCCTCTTCTGAGTTCTGGTAATTTGGGAGTTTCCCCCTCTCTGTTCCCCCAGTTTCACTTGGTGCTCCCAAGTGTGGTCTGGAATATCAAAACCAATTCAGACTTCTTTTATACTGGGTTCATACCAAGCTATGCTAGCCAGGGAGGGTAATGTTGATCCACTATCCTAATCTAAATTTCATTCACATATCAATTGTGTTATGATTGTGCCCCCAGTTTTATTCATGTGGCAGATGTGGCCTGGGTTATCAAAGCCAATCCTATCTCCCTCTTTGAGTTCCAATCATTAGAGGATGTCTCATACTAGGAGTAACACACGGATATGATAAACGTTCCCTCTACCGGATGTTATCTTCGACAGTACGAGACATATTTAGTTTATAATTGTGAACATATAAAGAAAATATGCACCTATACAATAAAAGAGGGAAGCTCTCAGCAGAGCAAAACTGGTTGCCCTTGTCACAGGTGGAACCCGGTAATACTCTCTAAGAGCTCAAATTCCCCAAAGTCTTTCTTTTCTTCTCCTATGAAGCGTCTGAGTGATCGCTTCAAGGATGAGTTTGCACTTGTGATTATTACGATCTTTTATAATCATGATAGTCCTTGTTAGTGGTGTGATACATCTTGCTCAAGATGTTAACATCCCACCTTCACGAGCTCTGATTTTCTAGCAGGGAATCAACTCTCTAGTTTCTTTTAGTGACCTACTTTTTCACCCTTGCCCTGCTCCCAGCTACTAGAGCAGTCCTATGGGTCTGGTAGTGTTGCTCCCGCCTCTCACAGGGTCCCCCCAGTCAGGGTGAGTGTTACCGCTGTAATGTTTGATGTTTATTGATTTTACTCATAAATCATTTCCCTCAATGGCGAGTGTGTCTCCTCGCCATCTTGAGTTGTTTCCCCAGTAGTGTTGCAGTACGCCTGGTTACCGGCGTTAGCATCACTGACTTGAGAGCTCTGATTTTCTAGTAGAAAATCAACTCATTTTCTACTTTACTCTCTCTCTCATTCGTACTCTACTCTCAGCTGCTGGGGTAGCTCTACGGATGCACTGATAATATTCCACTTCCCACAGGGTCCCACCAGTTTGTGTGGGTGCCACCATTGTGAGCCTTTCATAAATATCATTCCTATGCAATGTTACTTCCCTTAGTGGCGAGTGTGTCCCCTCGCTACTCTTGTGTGCTTTCCTAGTTGTGATGCAGTACATCAAGTCTCAGATGTTAGCGTCGCTTCTTAGTGAACTTTGATTTTTTAGCAGAAAATCATTTCACTTGTCTTAGAGTGACATACTTTCCCACCGTGACCCGACCCTTGGCTGTGGAGCGGTCCCTTGGATGTGTTTATGTTGCTTTCCACCCCTACAGGGTCCCACTAGCTTATGTGGATGTACCACTGTAGTCTTTTATAATTGTTTCTCATTGATATAGTTCTTTTCTTTATAGTAAGTGTGTCTTCCTTAGCTACTCATTGGGAATGAGATTACCCCTCTCACACTTTGTTGAGGGCGTACCTTTCCCTATGGTCTCTCGAGGCATCATTCTGGTGCTTCCAGGTTTGTATGATTTTGGTTTCGCCTAGGCAGTTTCACTGGCATTTGGATACTCGTGGCCACGACAACTTGTCATCTACCACGTGGTACCTAAAACACTAGTTTGAAACTCCTTAGACGACCCTTCTCTCTTTGAAATTTTCCATTTTCTACTCCTCTTCCCATCCCTACACATATGCATGTTAGGGTATGGTTGAGATGACTTTCCCCTGATCGCTCTACTGCAGGCATATGCGCCGGATATGCATCAGACTTTACTTGGTTGAGAGTGCCCCACAGAGCCCCTGGGAGGCATATCTCACCACCTCTTTTTCCTGATTGCTCTGCTGTAGGCATATGCGCCGAGTAGACATCAGGCTTTACTTGGTTGGGAGCACCCCGCAGAGCCCCTGTGAGGCATAGCTCACCACACCTTTACCCTGACTATCCTGCCGCTCTGGTAGACATCAGACCTTTACCCTGATCATCTTGCTCTGATCAAGCAGACATCAGACTTTACCCGGTTGAGTGGGAGCCCGACAGAGTCCCTGGGAGGCATTCCCCACCACCACTTTTACTCTGGATGCTCTGTAAAAGACTACGCAGACTCTAATTTCGTGGCTTATTTACTTTTATTGAGGTCAGACAGAAGTATTGAGTCACCCCTATCCGCTGTTCCAAAAGGAGCATGAGGAGACGAGATCCTTTCACCTTCTATTCTGCTGTTTGAAATGAACAGTCAGGTAGTTGGTTTTACTTACCGGTCGAGAGAGCCCGACAGAGTCCCTGGGAGGCATTCCTCACCACCCCTTTACTCTGGATGTTCTGTAAAAGACTACGCAGACTCCAATTTCGTGGCTTATTTACTTTTGTTGAGGTCAGGCAGAAGTATTGAGTCACCCCTATCCGTTGTTCCGAAAGGAGCAGGAGGAGACGGGATCCTTTCACCTTCTATTCTGCTATTTGAAATGAACAGTCAGGTAGTTGGTTTTACTTACCGGTTGAGAGAGCCCGACAGAGTCCCTGGGAGGCATTCCTCACCACCCCTTTACTCTGGATGTTCTGTAAAAGACTACGCAGACTCCAATTTCGTGGCTTATTTACTTTTGTTGAGGTCAGACAGAAGTATTGAGTCACCCCTATTCGCTGTTCCGAAAGGAGTAGGAGGAGATGGGATCCTTTCACCTTCTATCCTCCTGTTTGAAATGAACAGTCAGGTAGTTAGTTTTACTTACCTGGTTGAGTGAGCCCGACAGTGTCCCTGGGAGGCATTCCTCACCACTACTTCCTCCCTGATTGTTTTGCTCTGATCAAGCAGACATCAGACTTTACTCGGTCGAGTGAGCCTGACAGTGTCCCTGGAAGGCATACCTCACCGCTCTTTTACCTTCTAACTTGTTGTTTCGACACGGTCAAGCAGGTAGTTGGTTTACTCTACCACTTTATTCTTTGCTCTCTCCTTGGCTCTGCCCTTGTTACAGGGTAAGGTCAGGAGATGATCACCTTTTCACCGTCTATCCTACTGTTTCGATACGGCCAGACAGATAGTCGGTTTGCTTTACTACCTTACTTTTTTCTGGGGCTTTCTCTCTTCAGCTCTGCCCTCACTATAGGGTAAGGCAAAGAGAAGATCTCCCCCACTCTCTCGCCTTTTGGTGGCCTGTTACTACTTTACCCTCTCCTCGGCTCTGCCCTTGCTATAAGGCAAGGCCAGGAGAAGATCCCCCTTCGCTCTCTTTCACATCTTTTGGCGCTACTTTACTTAAGTCTTTACTTCACTCATTTTGTTACATCCGGTCAACGCCAACACGAGCGGTTCACTAGTTTGTTCGCCGCACCTGTTGGGGGTCCGTTTGTTGACCTTTATTTTCATTCGAGTGCCCTTGAGGGCCTTTAATTAATTTAATCTACCCCCGTCGAGTCTAATCCGAGCTCGAATTAGCTTGAATTGAGTCAAAGTAGACTCGACCGTATCTGATTGAGCCCGATTAGTTTGCCTTAGGCCCGTCGAGGTTAATTTGATTCGAGTGTTCATTTTATTTAAATTTAACTGGGTTAATTTGAGTAAATCAAATTGAATCCCAAATTGACCCAAATCGGATCTGACTGTAGGCTTGATTTTAATCTAATATGCTTAATTTAATTTACTTATTTATTTATTTATTTATTTTTTTCATTCTCATGAGCTTAAATTTATTCCTAAATCAAGCAATCAAACGGATGGCTAATTAAATCACCTTAATTCCCTCCTAATTAATCTTAGGATGAATCCTAACCGTAGATCTAGGGCCTTAATCATTTAAATACTCTTTTAGGGCTTCATGAAGGGGGCTTGCTTCTTTTTGCTTTTTCCTAGCCGCTCTCAACCCTAATTTTTCTTAGTGTGAGAGCTCTTCCAACATCTCCACATCTTCCTCCACTCAAATTCGTTGGTAAAATCTTGCCGGCCGCGAGATCTCCGGCGACTCGAGTCATTCCCCTTCCAAAGCTTCTACCGTCCGATCCAAGGTGAATTGGAGTTCAACTTCAACTAGAGGAATATACGAGGACAATCTACAAGCTCAGATATTTCAAAATCTAGAAGATCTAACAGTAAGATTTTATCAAAACTTTAGATCTAGGTCACCACACTTAGATCTGTATATCTTTCTAATAAGTGCTTTTTAGAGCTTTCAAATACCTCCCCATGATTTTTATTCATGTTCTTAATCTACATTTAAAATTTTATCAAAATTAATAAAGCCATTCTTGAGAACGAAGTCTTTTTTTAATTTTAGGGTTATAGAATTCGGCGTACATGAATAACATGAGTCGTTGATTTTCTCTTTCTTTTTTTTCATAAATATTTTATTAAAATTAAATACATTTTTTTTATAAAATACGTTTAAATAATTTAATAATTATTTTAAATACATTAATTTAAAATTATATCTATTTTATGACCTATTTATTATTATTTAAAATAGTTTTAATTACTTAAAATCTAAACACTTAGTTAATACTAATAATTATTAAATACTTTTAAAATGATATTATTAAATATTTCTTTATCTATTTTATTTTAAAATAAATAAATAAATAAATAAAAATAAGAAAAAAATTTATTATTACTTTTCAATAATTTAATTTTTAAAATTATGTTAAAATATATTATTTTAAGTAATTCTTAATTAGTTAATTATTTAAATATCTTAATATTTAATCAAAAATTAATTAATTACTTTCTAAAATTAAAAAAAAAATTTATTAATTATTTTGAAATATCAGAAAAATTATTATTACTTTTATTATTTAATTCGAATTAATAATTACTTTCCTTTTTTAAATTATTCTAATTGATTAATTACCAAAATTACTTAATTAGGTATTAATTAATTTAAACTTTAAATACTTTCTAAATTTATAAAAATTATTTTCTTATTGAATTATTTTGAGATCAGAAAAATTATTATTATTTTTATTATTTAATTCGAATTAATAATTACTTTCTTTTTTGAAATTATTCTAATTGATTAATTACCTATATTACTTAATTAGTCATTAATTAATTTAAACTTTAAATACTTTCTAAATTTATAAAAATTATTTTTTTATTGAATAATTCTAAAATAAGAAAATTATTATTATTATTTTTATTTTTTTTATTATTTAATTTCGAATTATTAATGATTTTTCCTATTTTTTTTAAATTATTTTAATTTATTAATTACTTAAATTACTTAGTTAATAATTAATTGATTTAAAATTTAATTATTCCTAAATTTATAAATAATAATTTTACTAAATTATTTTCAAAATCAGATTAATTTTTTTTTTTATAAATTTATTTACATTTTTTTTTAAATAAATATTTTCTATTTTAAATACTTTTCTTAATTATTAATTACTTAATTTACTTAATTAATAATTAATTGATTTAAAATTTAATTATTTTCCAAATTTGTAAAGAATCTCTTATTCCAATTATGTTAACATATCAGAGATTTTATTTATTTATTTGTTTATTTACTCTTTTAAATTTAATAAATATACCTTATTTTAAATACTTTTCTTAATTACTTAAATTATTTAATTAATAATTAATTAATTTAAAATTTAAATATTTTTCAAATTTATAATAAATAATTTTATTAAATAATTTCAAAAATTAGATAGTTATTTTTGTTATTTATTTTTTTTTATTAATAAATATTTTTTCCATTTTAGATTATTATAATTAATTAAATACTTAGATTATTTAATTAATAATTAATTAATTTAAAATTCATTTATTTTTCAAAACTTATGAAAATTATTTTTATTAAATTACTTTAAATTCCAGAAATTTTAATACTTAATTTAATTTAATTTGATAATTATTTTTAAATATTAATTATTTTGAAATTATTTAAAAATCCTTTTTAATACATTAAACTTCAAAAATTCATAACTAATTCATTTTAAATCGGATTTTTGTGTATAATACCTTAAATTTTTCAGAAAAATATGAAATTTTATTTAAAATTATTTTCTGGATTCAATTCTGTATTGTTTGGATTATTCTGTGCTACCTAATTACTTAATTATTTGATTATTATTTAATTACTTTAAAATTAAAAATTAATTTTAAATATGAAAATAATTTGAAACCCCTTGGTGGTGGCCAGTGGATCTCCTAGGGATATAACATTAAATTATTTTCAAACTATCTTATTTTAAAAATTATATATTTGTGTACTTAATACGTATATGTATTTTAAACATTTTTAAAACTACATATATTATTAAATCCTTAATCTTGGGAGATCCACTTGGTGAAATCTTAAACCTAGGTTATGTATGTGAAGAGCAATTCATGTGGGAGAAGGATTAGTGGGTGATTGTGTCCCAATCATTCACTAATCACTTCATTGGGTTTCTTTACTTAGTATTTTCGTAGTCCTTGCATGTGTAAGTTGCACAAGCACTTAGCCTAGGCTCTCTTAGATCTAAGGACTTGATTGGTGTGTTTATATTTGCTACATTTACCCTCTTTATGTTATGCCTAAGGGTTAGCTAACTCACTTTATTCCTGCTTAGTGTAGTGACACACTAAGGACAATAATTAAGGATTGTCTAGCGAACTTAGAATATTTCTAGGAGCTAGGATAGATCCCGGATTGCTATGAAACTTTAAACACTAGTGCTTAGTGACATCTGAAACCCCCTAGAATTTTCTAAGAATTTTCTGGACTCTTTAAAACACTTAATTGGCAAACCCTAATTTACCCGTTAATTAAGCCTTAGAAACTTCAGAAAAATATAATAAATCCATTTTAAATCAGAAAAATACCCATAATACCTCAGACTCTCCAGAATTCAGTCCCCAATGTTAGATAATTAGGCCCCCCCTTAATTGGACCTTAATCTGGACTTTAATTCAACCTTAATCAAAAATCACCTTTTTATCTTAATTAAATCATTAAAAATTATTAAAAATCCCAAATTTTCCCCAAACACTCGGGAACACCTTCTTAGGTCATTTCTGACCTTTGGGGATGATTCCAATAAGTTTGGAGCTGATTTAGGCCAAAACCCCCAAAGTACCCCTAATTAGGCAATTCCGATAATTCATTTAATTGCCCCAACTTCTAAAAATCATAACTAATTACAGAAAACTCCAAAATGGGCAAACTAAAAGGCACCTAACTCTAATTAAGGTCTAGTTTTTTTAAAAAATATTAGGTGTCTAGAAATCAACCTAAAATAAAAAGTCAACTCTTTGGTCAACAGTAGCCTATAGTCTAGGGCCCGAAACTTCTAAAATTCATAACTTTGCGTAGGAAACTCCAAATCCAGCAAACTCAAAGGCACTCAACTCACATTAGGGTCTAGTATTTATTAAAAATATTAAAATTCCAGAAATCAACTTAAATAAAAAAATTCAACAATCCGGTCAAACTTAGCTCAAAACGAGACCAAAACTTCAGAAATTCATAACTTTGGATAGAAGAATCCAAATCGGGCATACTAACTGTCTAACTGATCAGGTTAAGGCCTAGTATTTTATAAAAATATTAGCTAGTCATAAATACCCTTTAATCAAAAAGTCAATTTTGGACCCCCTTTTTGCTTAGTGTATAGGTGGACCCCGAACCCCCTAAAACTCACTAATATAATTTAAACTTTAAATATTATTACCCTAAGCATTAAAACTGACCTACATACCAAATTAAATAAAATGGATCTTAATTCACTAATATTTATACTTTAATTAAAATTTCCTTTTAGACCTACGACCAACCTGGACAGTAGGCAATTGTAACTAACTACCTAGCTTAGGATCTACCTCAGCCACACAGGCTTTTACACACACTGTAGAATTATTTGCTAGGGCACCACTTCTAGACTTAGGTTAGGCCGGTGTTTACTTTTCTGCTGCGTGCCGAACTTTTCCGGATTTCATTGCATGCTGTGATTGAACTATTGATGTGTTTACTTACTTTTACTGTACTCTGGGATTTGATGTGATTGCACGATAGACTACCCATAGGTTAGGATCGAGGTTGATACTAATAATGTCTTCTGCAGGTGGCCATGCTCATGAAGCGCTAAATAAAAGGGGGGGCAATAATCATGATTTAAACACTAATGTCATTTTATGCAGGTGCTTCAGAAATTGCTCAGCCCCCCTAATAAATTAGGGCTAATTAAAAAATCATTATAAATTGCTACAGGTGCTCCAGAGCTTGCTTAGCCCTCAAAATAATTAAGAGCATGGCCAAGTGTGACTATGATGAGCATTTCATTTTCTTATAACTGCTTGTGATATATTAAACTGCTTGGGACGACTTTTATTAGGATAACCTTGCAGGGGAGTGTAGATTTACTGCTTTTCATTAATGTAAATCACTTGTAATCTGGTATAGAGTTGTGAAAGTTTATTTTGAGTGGGGATACAAGAATCCAAAGGTTGGATGCCCAAAGAGAAAAGGACACCCAATATGAGGATAGTCCTTTTCTGTTTGGGAATCCAAATTTGGATTATTCTACTACCCGAGGAGTCCAAGGAAGCTGAGGTCCAAGGAGTCCAAGGAAGCTGAGATCCAAGGAGTCCAACAAAGCTGAGATCCGAGGAGTGTAAGGGAGAGAAGATCAAGAAGATGAAGATTTACAGTATCCCACTCAAAATAGCTTGCGTTAGTCTTAGGATTAGAAATCCGGGTTGTTGGCAGTGGTGCCCGGCCACTTTAATTTTCTGCAGACCCTGGGTTGTTATTAAGGGCAGTTGGCCTATGAACATTTAATTGATTTGTTTAATTATGTATTATGCTTGATTTGATGATGATTACGTATAGGTTGTATGCTTTTCATAGTTTATTGGCGATCTGTATGCCGCTTTTATTTTAGCCTGGATTTCGTTAGGCTCTCTAAGGACTAAAACCTTTTCTACTCACAACTAATATTTAAAATTTTTAAGTTTTAAGCAATTTAGAAACTTAACGACCTAGGGAATTGCTGGAATCGTCCGGGGTCGCATGCATATCGTTGCATTTCTCTCTTTCCTTCTATAAGACACTTCCCCGCCTACGGGTAGAGTCCGGATAATCTGACCTATGAGGATGAGGTGCTGGACCTGGGGAAGCCTAGTCTAATTCTAAAAACTATTTTATAAGCCTTTTAAAAGTTCTATGCATACCTGATTTGAAAGCTTCAACTAGCATGCATTGCATTAGAAATCAACTAAATCAAAATTTTAATTGCATTAGCTCTAGAAACATTCACCCAATATCAGTCCGGGGCTAATTAGGAAATCCTCTAGACGTCGGCCCTACTTCCAAGAACTATAACCTATCCACCCATCTTTTATTAAATGACTGGACAGCATGGTTTTAAAGTGATTAGGTGGTTAGCTGGCTCCCCCTTCCAGGCCGGGGTAAGTCCAGGTTTTGCATTGCATTTGTTAGGACACGAGTGTTAGTGTTGCGTAGAACACTAAACACATTAGATTTAGGATTCAAGGCTACTATTATTTCGTAGTACGCCTCATCAGTAGGTAGGTCTTCTGTCTTCCAGAGACTCTAAACCCTACATATCCGCGTCACACGGATGACGCCACCTCCATCCTTCCCTCCTGCATGCTTCGAGTGCATGATTTATTTATTTTCTCCAGTTTCTTCTCACTACCTTAGTCCCTCCAGATGCTGATGGGAGCCGTGCATGTTGACTAAGCCTAGTTGAACCTTTCTTTCCCTTCGAGTAGGATTTCCTAGTCTTCGCCCTATGTACCAATCCCAATTCAGAAAGTATAATATAGAATCCTTAATCGAGAGTATTCTCAGGCTCCGGCTTGAGATGTAATTAACCACGGGGGCTTGCGCCAGTGGGAAACCGAATCCCACTCTCAAATAAACCCCATTCGAGCTAATGTATCAGGTGGGGGAAACCCGTTTTGATTAGATCGTACATATTATTATCCGTCGGGGTGTGCTGGTGAGAGCCACTATCCTCAACGGTTAATCATATGTGTGATCGAATCTGCCCATTCATTGGCCATATATTATCTCCCCTCACGGGGTGATGGTGTTTGTAGTCCTTTCGGAGGTCCACAGTCACCGCAATTATTACCCCGTGATTGGCAAATGCACATGGGGTTCAGGCGAGATCACTTAAATGACTCAGCGGCCCGCGGCAGCCGTTAGATTCCCCGCTTTCTGGTGTGGACGGTCATGATCTCGTCAAACAGAAATCAGAACAACCACACGGATCGCGCGGTTGGGAGATACGATGGAAAAGCACGATCGGAGCCGTTGATCGGAAGATCAACGGCTCAAATGACCTGGAGTTCATGCGCAGGCGGACTAAGCCCTAAAATCAATCTTTTGGCTCGTTCTTCCAAACCCGGGCATCAAATGGATTGAAATTTTAATATTAAATCACATACATGAACAGAAGCAATGTGGAATCCTTGATTTAGCTTAAATAAGACTTAATGAAAAGCTAATTTAACATAAGTGATTCTACCTAGGGTTCGAGTTTTACCTTGATTCAATCAATGAAGTAGGATTATTTTGATTGCTCTGAACTTGTGGACTGTCCACGCTTAACTTTGTAGAAGACGCCACGAGCTTCCGACATCTGGATGGAGAGATGTAAGCCTTGGACGGTCTTCACGTGAGGGTAGCCGGAGAGTCGTCGCCGGCGAGCTCTTGATGGTCGAGTTTTGATCTAAGAGACTTGAGGGAATTCTGGAGGCATTAAATGAAATGAGATTGGGACTTGAGAGGGCTTGAGTGGAGAGAGAGTGATAGCTTTAAGAATGACGGCTCCTCCTATGGTATTGCCCTATTCAAACGTCCTAAGGCCATTTGGATGGCTGAGATGAACTTGGATGGCTGCTAGGATCGTGACACCTGTCCAGAGGTAGGTGGGAGCAGAGGAATCAAAGGACAAGGTTAGGTGCCATGTGGAAAGGTCATTTTGGCATCTTGTGGGCATATGACAATGATCCAAACCATTGAATCCTTATCTAATGGCTTAGAACGACTCTAGGAATGTTCTAGAGATCATTAAAGCAGCTGGAATGATTTGAGCTGGAATAGATTAGCTTAAGCATAGGGATTTAATCATTTGGAGCCAAATAAGTCACTTGTTGACTGAGTTGACTGGTCAACCAGTCAACTTGACTGATGAGGTGGCATGGGAGAATGTTTGAAAGCTGGTTAAATGAGTTGGAAGGGTTTGAGATAATTTGTTTGGAGTTTAAATGAATTAAACATGTGCTTATGAGACTTTGACCATCTATGATGGTTTGACCAAATCAAATCTCCTATGATGGGACTCACCACTAGTTAGGGGAGTTTGAATCAAACATTAAAGTAGGTTTAAATGTTTAAAAGGATTTGAAATATTTGATTTGATTGAATATAATACAATGACCTATACAGATCAAGTTTGACTAAATTTGGCTCAGTTGACCAAATCAAATTATGACTGGGTCAAGGGTCCAATCAAGTTTGAATCATTGAGAAGAGTGATTAGAGAGGTTTGAATAAGATTTGATGGGGTTTGAATAATTTTCTTAAGTTGGGTTTGAGTGCATATAGTGAATGAGCTTAAGTTGGGTTAGAGGCCTAAGAATGAGCTCAAATTTGGAGGGTTGCCTCTAGAGACATGTCACATCAGTGTGGAACTGATAGATCTTGAATCAGAGGTCATTTGATAGGGTTTTGAGGTGTTCAAAAATTTGCTGGAAAAGGCTTTCAGGACTTAGACCTTTGGCCTTGGATTTGAGTCTGGAAATTTTGTTTTGAATTGGATTTTGAGCTTGAATGATAGGATTTGAATTAAGTTTAGATTGAATTGAAGCTTGGATTGATCTAGAAGAATCCTAGGGTTTAGACTAGGTCCTAGGGTCCAAATCAACTTAAGGGAATCCTAAGGTCTAGAATAGATCCTAGGGACTGAAGTCTGGGAAGATTCTATAATCTAGAAGTCCTAGGGAAATTCTAAGATCTGGGGTCTGGAAGAATCTTATAATCTAGAAGAATCCTAAGATCTAGGAATCCTAAGATTCAAGATCTAGAAGAATCTTAGGATCTAGAGTAGATCCTAAAGTTTGATTTCTAGGAAGATCTTAAGTGTTTGGAAGTCCTAGGGCCTGGGATCTAGAATAGTCTTAGGATCTAGAAGAATCCTAAGCTCTAGATAGATCTAGGCGAATCCTAGGATCTAAGAGGATCATATGATCTAGAGTCAGGTGGAATCCTAGGGTCTAGAATAGATCCTAGGGTCTAAAGTCTAGGAGAATCCTAGAATCTAGATTTCTCTTAAATTGTATTGATCTGGGGTCAGGATTGATTTGAATTTGGATTGATCTTAAAGTCTGGATTGATCTAAGATCATATTGATCCTAGGGTTAAGATTGATCCTAAGGATTGGAAAGATCCTAAGGTCTGGATTAGTCCTACTGAGCTCATACAAAAATGAGGTCAACAAGGAGCTATTTCTTTTTACCCACTTCATATTAACAAATATATTCTAAGTAGGAATATCAGTCTTTAGCTCTTGGAATAGTAGGTTAGAAGGATGGACTGGTACTGGCAGCTGTAGAGCACATAACTCAGTATTTCTCCTCATTATCTGCCTTTTATTGAGCTTTTCTCCAGATGAGGAAGCTTTAGTATTATACCTTCCAAATGTAATAGGCTCTCTGAGCAGGTTGGTGCTACTGGCAGTACCTTAAAAATCATTCTTCTAGTAATAACCCTTTTTATTGTTGGGTCTTCTGGCTGAGATAGCCTTTCAAAAATAGAAATCCTCCTCTTAGGATCTTCAATAGCAACAGCTCATGATGCTGGCAGATGCTTGCAATGTGTAGTGGTTCCAGTAGAAAGTGACCTCCTAACGGGCCCTTCAGAATCTATGTTGTATATTGCAATAGCATCTGCCCTTATAGTAGCTACGGAGAATTCAAGCCCACCAAACTGGATGGTGGATCCAGTATTTCCAATGTCAATAACAACATTTGCTAGTTGAATCCTAGCTCCTCATCCCAGTTAGATGGTGATCAAAGTATCCTGCATTTTCATTCTGCATAAATAAAAGGAAGGGATTAGTAATCAAAATTTGATACATCACCCCACACTTTTGAACTGTAGAGATCATGAAGAACAAATAATAGAAGCAGGTAAATTAAATAAAGTTAAATCCCCACTTACAAATTTTCTCAATGAACTTGTTAAAGGTCCATTTTGGAATATTTCAAATTTTAGCCCATATAAATTTACTTGATACTATAGCTTACAGTTGACTAGCTAGAGATGAAAAGAGAAACTAGTCCCTAGCGGAGTCACTAGAAATCTGTGGGCTCTAAAAATTTACACCCAGGGCTCCCCATCGCTATTTGCTTTTTGCTTTCGCTCGGGGGAGTTTTAATGGATTAAGTTCCAAGGTAAATTTTTAGAAGGTAGATTGTGATTATAAATATAGCACACCTAGAGATTTTTCCTTCATTTTACGAGGACTTCATGATCTGAGTTCTTGTTTCCTTTAGGCGCAAGCCCATATAGTTAATTACCCCTCCCGATCATGAGAGAGAACTTTTGATTAAGGCTAGTCATCGATGAATATATTGTACTCATAGATACACGGTATTTAGCATATAGTAGCAACATTGGTTGGTAATTAAAGATTTGATATTTAAAATTAAAAATTTCACTATCTTGCACTTAAAGTTGATGGTGGGGGGAGTGATGATGAGCCCGATCAAGATCTCATAGTTCTATCAATCTAGACCATCAAAGTCCTTGGTCTACTTAGTTAGAGGAGGTAGTTAACCCAACCTAGCTAACAGAGGGCTTTTTGCACTATCGATCATATCCTATTTATTCATTGCTCAATGATTTAGTACCATTGTGGAACATACAGGCGCTGATTATGACTGTAATATGATGGTGCTATTTTATGGCGAACCACCCAGTTCAGAGGGTCCTGGTCATAAACGTTTACCTATGGTGCTATTTAGCAGCAAATTTGTAGGTGTGGTGCCATTTAGCAGAGATACCACTAATTAGAGGACACGTGCCATGTCCTTACTGGTAAGAGATAGATTGAGAATGGATCCTAGTGATATTCTCAACTAGGCATTAGCCATTTGTGAGCTGAAGTTATTTTCAGATTTTTCCATCTCGATAAATTGTTGTGGAGGGTGGATGAATTTTTATGCTTTAAGTGTTTGATAATTTATTTTATTTTTAAATATCTTGAATTTCAAATTTTTTGAAATTTTAGATTTTATGGGCATTTGGAGGTATTTTTAAATATTTGTAGTCTCCTCTAGTTGAGATTTTCATTCAATGCTGCCATCATCGGGGAGTATATGGTTATTTGAGGATATTTGTATTTTGTTGAAATTTAAGAGCATTTAAAAATATTTTATGCCCTCCAATTCAGATAATATTTCAACATGACCATCACTAGGGAATTCATGGGTTGTTATATTTTGTTGATAGAACCTTATCAACTTTGTCTACTTACCAACAGAGGATCGAGTTTGAATTTAAATTTATTTCTTAACCCATGCGACATTCTTAGGCATCATGTATGTACTTATAACATGCTCATCAGGGCCTATATGGGTATGTCATTGGATCCATTTCATATGATGCATTCATGTGTGTACATGATATGATTTTTGAAATGCAATTACAGTGTCATGTGATATACTAGAATGATACCCTCTTCTTTTTATAAATACATATAGATGTATTTTTGAAATGTAATTATAGTGTCTAATGACATACTAGAGTAAGACCCTCTGCTCATTACAAGTATATGCCTAAGGATATTTTTTTTGAAATACACTTATAGTGTCAAATGACACACTCAAGTGAAATCCTCTACAATCTATCAATGCATACAAGAGGTCATTTTAGAATGCAATAGTGATGTAGGAATGACATGCTAGAATGAAATCCTCGACATCCTACAGATACATGCCAGAAGTCTTTTTAAAATGCAATAGTAATGCCAAAGCGACACGCTAGAAAGAAATCATCGGCATCCTACAGATGCATGCCGGGAAGGTTCTCTTTGGAATGCAGTAGCAATGTCAAGTGATGTACACATATAATACATTCTATAAATTATGGCATATGCATATGCAACATATTATTATGCAAGTGCAATATGTGTATGAGGGAAATTTTTAGAATATTTACAGACAGTGCAAAGGGTTAACCAGCTGCATAGATGATTATTGTTATCGATTGCACGAGTGTTTTATTTCGGGGCTTTGTTGATGCCTTCTGTCTACTCATACGTGTATTGCAGATCCAGTGGCATGGCGTTATGCTTTAGTGATCTATGGTTTTTACTACTGATTCTCTACTTTTGCTTACGGGCGAATCATAACGTCATCATTCAACTACCACGAAGAACCTCATTGTTCTGATGTAGACCTCCTTTTCTCATTCATCGGGAGATCATATATTATTATATTTCTTTATCCCTGACTCATCATGAGGGTAGGACATTGAGTTGAGGGGCTTGATCTCTCGGTACTTACTTGAGTGACGCGGCATATTTTCGGGAGCCCTAGTATTTCTGAAGAGATGATAGAATGAGGCATCATTCATCTTTTTTTCTTTTTTCTTCATGTTCTCATTTTTTGACTCTACAGAATAATTCATAATATCATTTAAATTTGCATCATCACTAGAATCTTCTTTTTGAAGACATGTCAACAGACCTCCTCCATATATTGAGTTGTCTTTATATCCAATGTACTCGCAACATCTCAATCATCGTTGTTGTAGGTGTTCGTAGGGGAGGCACTGTTATACCCATTCATCATTGGTCATCAACTATTGATTGTAGGTAGATTTGTATATTTTCATATGCATGCTGCTTCACATTGTTCGTGTTCATCTATAGATATACTACTGTACGTAACATATCTCTTACAATTACTTGTAGTCATTATATGTACTTGTGTCCATAGAGGATTTGCTATACTCATGACATATCAACCATTATTATCCAAAAATAAGTCGTGTCAGATGCCATTGCTCATAGGGAATGGTTGTGTTCGTGATAATCTCCTTTATATGTTTGCAGAAGAGCTATTACACTGCATTGCATCCACCTTTGCCATTCTCCAGCAGTTTTTGTGTACTTGTTTGCAGTGGTTGTATGTAAGTTATTGATGTTGACTATGTGGCATTACTACATTTAGTGTCTACTGTCTTTATGTGAGTTGTTAAGTGCATGATGAGTCTCTTACTATTGCTTGTAAATGCCAGTATTTCGATCTACAGGCGAACTGTTACTGTATTGAGATTTCCATTGATGCTTGTAGCAAATACTTATGAATTCTATGGCCAACCGCTATTACTTATGAGCATAGTGTATTCAGTTACATGGGGACTATTGTAGGAGTTCATTGCATTCATCAACATTACCAAGCATTATTTGCAGCTCATATATTCATGGATATTGATGATTGATAGCTATTTCTATTTGCTTGAGAATTGGCTATCGTAGGCTTTTTGCAATCAAGCAATGCTAGTCATATGCATATTGCATTTGTTTTAAACTCCATTGGACATACTTCAATTAACAGATCATTGCATTCCTCGCCCACCAACTTCCTTTACTTGTTAAAGATTAGTGTATTCATGTATTTTCTTGCAATCATTATTGATCATTTCCTGGTGTTCTTATTTAACACAAGTCCCCTATTTGTGATTTAAAATTTGTTTGAATGGTTTGAACTATTGTTTAGCATTTGCGTTTTAAGTTAATTATACAGTTTAGCATTTCATGATTCTGTTCCTTGTGTTCAATTTAAGTTCCCTGGGTGTTGTTGAAGTCAAGTCACCTGTATTGCTGCGAAAGTTAAGTCTTCTTCATGTTCAAGCTCTAAATGTTTTAGTCTAAATTTTGACAGTATCTCAGCATATCCCCTGTTTGGGGTAAATTTAGGGGAGTGGGCCTTCCTACCATGCTAAAAAAAGCATGTATAATAGGTGTCTGTAGACACCATGACCGTGGTCTTCAATCCCACCACACTAAGAAAAGCGTGTATGAGACCTCAGAGGTACCTGCTATTTAGTTTAGATTTGGTTCCCTGTTGTTCAATTTTTTTATGCATTTCACTAAAAATTATGGTAGTATCCTAGCATATCCATCGTTTGGGGGAAATTTAGGGGACTGGGCCTTCCCACACTGCTAAGAAAAATGTGTATGGTAGGTGTTCGTAGACACCACGACCGTGGTCTTTAATCTACCATACTAAGAAAAATGTGTATGGGTCTTCAAGGTACTTTTAAAAAAATTTAAAATTATTTTTCCACCGACTTTGTGGCATTTATAAGTACTTAAACTTGTCCTTATCATGCTAAGAAAAGTGTGTACATTGCCTCGTCTCATGTGTCGCACTTGGTTTTCTTTTACCACGCTAAGAAAAGTGGTATAGGTGGTTGACCGGTGCATCACGCGTGTCGAGGATAGGATTTAGAGTTCAAGAGATTATACCTTGGCGGTCAGCGAGGTGTCGGTGTCGGCGACGTCGGGTATACCATGGTCGAGGCTTATACGTTTAATTTATAATTAATTATAAGTTAACTATAATTAATTATTTTAAATCTATAATTAATTTTATTTAATTTAATAAAAAATTAAATTAATTGCATTTAATTTATAATTAATTATAAACTAATTATAATTAATTATAATTTGATCTATAATTATTATATTTAATTTAAAATTAATTATAAATGGTTATTTTTAATTTATAATTAATTATAAGTTAACTATATTTAATTATTTTAATCTATAATATTTTATATTTAATTTAAAACTAATTATAAATCAATTGTATTTAATTTATAATTAATTACGAACTAATTAAAATTAATTGTATTTTAATCTATAATTATTATATTTAGTTTAAATTTAATTATAAATGGTTATTTTTAATTTATAATTAATAATAAATTAACAATATTTACTTATATTCAAATCATAATTAATTATATTTAATTTAAAATTAATTATAAATTAATTATTTCTAATTTATAACTAATTATAAATTAACTTATAATTCATTATATTTGAATTATAATTAATTATATTTAATTTAAAATTAGTTATAAATTAGTTATTTCTAATTTTTAATCAATTATAAATTAACTTATAACTAATTGTATTGAAATTATATATAATTATATTTAATTTAAAATTATTTATAAATCTGTTAATTTTAATTTATAATTAATTATAAATTAGTGATAATGAACTATATTCAAACTATAATTAATTACATTTAATTTAAAATTAATTATAAATTAAAACTTTATTTTAAATTTAAAATTAATTATAAACCAATTATAATTAGCTATATTTAATCTATAGTTAATTATGATCAATTTAAAAGTAATTATAAATCAATATTTTATTTTAAATTTATAATTAATTATAAACCAATTATAATTAACTAATTTGATCTATAGTTAATTATATTAAATTTAAAATAAATATAAATTAGAATTTTATTTTTAATTTATAATTAATTATAAACTAATTATAATTAACTATGTTTAATCTATAGTTAATTATATTCAATTTAAAATTAATTATAAATTAAAGTAATTAACTAATCGTAATTGATTTTAATTTATCATAATTAATTATTGTAAATTGTAATTAAATATAATTAAATCTAATCAATTACAATCAAGTTAATAAAACAAAAATCTAAAAATGATTTGAGCAGGATTTAGTAGGATTAGGGAATTGTTAAATCTCATAGAGAGATAAAACCCTCTCTTTCCCTCTTTGGAATTCGGTGGCTTAACGGGATTTGGTGAAAGAAGCACATGAAGGGAAGAAGGATAGTTAACTTTATAGTTAGCGAGCACCTGACCTTACTTTCGATCAAAATGTCATAACTTTTGATCCGACAAGAAAGGAATGTCGTTGAAGGAGGTGAGGAAGCTAAGGCAGCCGGGTTGGAGGGTTGATGTTGCAGCTTTGGAGAGAAGAATAGCTAGGGCTTCGGTCTTTGATTTGCAGTAGAGCTGGCACTAGAGGGGAGAGGGGGCTTACGTGAAGTTCGAATGGGAGGATTCAAATGGCCGAGGGAGAAAGAAATAGGGCACGGGGTAGATCGGGCTAGAGGAAGAAGAACGAGCTGTCGGTTGTGAGGGATTTTGTTAGTGGAAGAAGAAGGAATAAATGTTGCATTCGCTCATCATTTTAACAATGCAAGTAGGATGGTGCATTCAAGGTGAAATTATGGATCATGCGACATCAGGTGTGCAAAGATTGTGATAAGGATGAATGGGCTCGTGTGTAATATTCCCTCGAACATCTTGATAGCGAGATTTGTGCGATTTTGTGAGGAGAATAGCGATGTTGAACAGGTATGCTGATTTCAATTTCCCCATTTTTTGTATGCCATTTAGAGGGCAACAACAATATGAGGAAGTTTACCACCCCCCTTCATCTACAAGATGTAATGGCTGAGGACCCCCCTCGATATCAAGAAGCTCCTCTTAAAGTTCCTACTCCACCACAGCCAAATTCAAATCTTCATGATATTGCTAATTCAATTCATGTTTTATGTGATCCTCGACTTGCTCAAAATCCCCATGTAGTAATAACATATTTAATCTATCATCAGTTCAATGGCATCCTCCATAATGTTATAAGTGAAAACTTTGACACCTTCTCCAAGATTAGTTCTCTTTAAGGGATATAAATAAATTTACTCCTTGCCATAATTTTTAGAAGTCCTTACCTCTTACAACTTACTCCACACCATAGTTTTCAAGAATCCTCAACTCTAACCAATGCTATTCTAACCAATATTATTCTATAACATCCCATTCTAGTGGGATTCAAGTTGCATGCTATCAATGCTTACGATGGGAATTATGACCCCTACAAGTATATAAATTACTACATGTCCATCATGTACAATTAATAGGCCTTTGATGCGCTCCTTTACCAAGTTTTATCTTTTGACTCTTTAGGGTCAAGCCTATATGTGATTTTAGTCTCTTTTTAATAGAATTAGCCATAATTATGTTGATCTTCAAATCAAATTATTATCAAAGTCTCTTATCATCACTCTAGAATTTGCCAAATGGAGGTTGAGACCCTTAAGGAAGGCTTTCAAAGTTTCTCTTTGGAGGCTTATCAAATTTTAGGAGTAGATCTTTAGCTACTGTGAGGTATTTTTCTTAGAGTTATTCATCCTAGATCTTTCTGTACTTCATTGATTGGAGAGATAGTTTATCTCTATGTTTATCATGTTCATCAATAAATAAAGCTATCAGTTCCCATTAAAAACAATTTGAATAATATTCAACTAAATATAAGAATTCATAATAAGAAATTCATTGGACTACCCAACAAAAAGCTAGAGTAATCAAGTGACCAGAGCCTCCCTTTCACCAAATTTAGCACGAGTTAACTAATTACGCCCTATTAAACATATTATGGGTTAATATTCTAATAGAGCTTTTTAATTTTGAATACCTCAAGTGATCAAATCTACTAAAAAACTCAATGGTGGAAACTTGTCTTAAAAATATCATTTTCACCATTCAAAAGGTATTCAGTAGAAAAACATTTTCAGTTGAAGAAACATATTGAGCATTGGATTTACTAAGGACACTTGGGTTGCTATTTATAAGAGCAACCTATAGGTTGCCAACTTCAAAACAAGATAGATCATTAGAATCATGGAAAAGAAATTATTGGTATGCCACCACAACCAGTCATTCTTATAAACATGAAAATGTGCCCAAGAAAGATTTTTTTTTTTTTGATAATTATGAGTTTGAAGGAATATATTATTCACATCAACATTCTCTTGTTATCTCAGCTAGAATTGGGATATCTTCTATCAATAGTACACATATTTTGGTTGATGCATGTTTTTTGGTGGAAATTCTATCCCTAACTAACTCATGAATATTTAGATGAAACCCCATTGAGATCCAACCTTCTCCTCATGCTATTCGTGATTTTTTAGGACCAACTATGAAGGTTCTTAGGAAACTCATTCTTCCTCACCTTAGGAGAACCACATTTACAATAGACTTTTCTGATCTAGTTCATAATAGTATATATTAGTCTAATATATGATGCAATATTTTGTCAATCTCTATTATTTAGTTTTGTGATCGTTGCATCTCACATTTGAAGATTAAGTTTCCTACACTAAGGATTGTTGTGGAAATCAAGGGAGATCAATTATTGGATAGCTCTTGCCATCTCCAATAAATCTAGAAAGAAGATCTCATCAGAAAAGTAGCCTAAGAAAATTGAGCATCTTATCTAATTCTATGTCACCAAGATATAGTTTGTATCTCCTAGAGATAACTAAAGATCTATCTCTTTAGATTTATATTCAAATGTAATGTATCTCATGTTTAATATAGTGAAATTTTCTTTTGCAAATAATATTACATCTTGTTTATCAGCTAAAAAAACTACATGAGGGAAATTAGTAGAAAGAATCTCTACAAATCCTTAAAAAGCATGCCTATAAAGAAGCCTCAATGAGATGCTAGTTATAGACATGGTCCTCACTAGAAAGATTGTATAAAAGCATGGTTTATAGGATCTCTACTAGCCAAAAACATCAAAAGGCTACAGCTTAAAAAAAAATACAATTTCTCTAAGAAATCTCAGAAAGTATAGGTGTCATAAGGTATGGACTCTCCAAAAAACAAAGAAGGCTAATTCCTCATAAGGTTCAAGTCCTTAAAGGACATTAGCCTCTGATGGTATGGACTCTCCAGAAAAGCTTACAAAGCTATAGCCTCAGAAGGTATAAGTTCTCTAAGAAAACTCAAATGTTATAATTTTTTCAAAAAATTGAAATACAAAAAAATATAGGTTCACCAAAAATCTCAGAAGATATGAACCTTAAAAGTCTTGAATTCTTCAAAAGACTTATGAAGGCTAAACATCAAAAGGTAAAAATTTGTTTACTTATCTAATAATCTTAAAAGGCATAAGTCTCAATAGATATATGTTTTTTCTTTCATTTCAAAATTTTAAAAGGCTTAAGCCTCAAGAAAAATAGATTTTTTATTCATCAAAAACCAGTAAAAGGTATAGCTCTCAGAAAGTGCTCTCTATACACTATAGACATAAGCTAATTCAGAAGCCTTGAAAGGTGCACAATATTGATCAAAGTTTTTATTAATTAAAAGATCATGGCTACTATTACTGGAATGTTATTTTTTTATTAACTCAAATATTCAATTAAGAAACGTTGAATTTTTAGCAAGACTTGAAGATTTTAAATAAGTCTCAAAGTGGTATAAACTTAATATTTTATGGGGGGTAAGTATTTATAAATATGGAGCACTCTTATATGAAGATTAAGGTTCATCAATTATCAACACTATGTGCAACAACTTGATTATTAGTATGAGTCAAACCCATATATTAATACAAAAAGACATGGATTCATTACCTGAACAAATAAAAAGTTTTATTATAATGCCACATATAGACTTAAGAGATCTATATAATATCATCATACTCTTCATCATTATGGGTTTCTAAAAGGATGTTGCGAGTGGGGATCATAATACAAAGGGTATGATCACACTATCCCATAGGACAAAATGGTCATAGGCCTTTACACTCTATTCAAGCAGGCCAATGGGAGAGCAGAAGGAGTTATATATATGACTATCCATGGAGAATATTGGCTTTCGCGTACACATATTGATGGATAATAATATGCATAACTCAATATTCATGAGATTTCTCCCATCCGATACATCAGCTCGAATGAGATTTATTTAATATGAGTGTCAGTTTTCCACAGGTGCAAGCCCCGGTGATTAATTACATCTTAGGCCTCGATATAAGAATATTCTTGATTAAGGATGTTATTTTATTATCTTCTAGGTTTGGCACATAATGGAATCTCTCGGCTCTCCTAATCTAAAGGAAGATAGGCTTCATCAGGTTATTCAACACACAAGGATTGTATAGTCACTCGGTTGGTCAACAGAGGAGAAATCAGGAGAGAAGTTATCTCATATCAAGCATGCGTGAGAGAAAGATGGAAGTTGTGCCATTAAAGTGACATGGATGTGTGAGATTTATAGGCTCCAAAGAATGAAGAACATATCCAAAGATAAGGCATACAGTGATATACCTATACCATTATCCTTTGACCATATATATAAAAAGGGCGTACTGTACACCCTGTACTAATGCCCATGACCTAAAAAATATAAGACACCGCAAGGGTACTTATAATATAAACCCTACTAGGAATCTAAGCAGTCTCGACCTAGATTTACCACCTTGCTCGAAAAGATGTACCAGCTAAACTTCACCTAACATCTCAAATTCATGCAATCCAATCTTTATACCAATGCAAGAGTGGTGGGAGGCACAAAAGGGGAAATGAGCATCAAGCCCGACCATGAATGACACTATGCCATACAAAGTGAACTTTCCCTCTATATTATAAAAGAAAATCTACATGCTTTGACTCAGGCTATATATGCATAAGTGGGGCAAATCAAAACTAATTGGTAGTCATTGTGAAGTGAACAGGGTTTAGAACATTAATTATATTTTAAAAAGTGACCCATAGGGAATTATGCATTAATTTTTTTTAAAAAAATGGGTTGATTTTAGATCCTATGTCCATTTTTATCATGTTTAAAGAAAATTTTAACTTTATAAAAAATTTAACATCCAAAAAGCCTAACTTCATAATTAAAATTACATCTTAAAAATAAGAAATTACATAATCACCTTACAAAAAATATTTTAACACAAATATGATAATAATCACAATATCAAAATCCAAATCTAGTCCTTAAGACCATATTCCTAAGGGCTTATCATTCCTCATGGTACCTATTTTAAAGCATATTTATAATTATTATGACAGCATTTATTTATCCCCTAAGAATATGGCCATCTGTAGAAGATATCTCTATAAAAATCTAACCACTTAAGGGAAAGAGCCACTCATCAATCCACAAAATAGAAAATGAAGGCAACCAAAAATAATCGAAGCCGAAAAGACATCATCACATATGCAAAAAAAAAAAAGAGAAAGTAGAAAATATTATCCTAGCTACACCCTATCCTAGGATGCCTATAAAAAGGTGTTATATCCAACACCTAAGTGTGTGCAAAAATTAATCTGCCTAACTACCATATATTATGTGAGAGGATTATGTTATAAGATCTAGTTCATCTTATTTTATTTATTAGCCCTCAAATTTCTCTTTAAGTGATTAGTGATTTATAGTGAATTAATTAAAATTTAGTTTTAAAATTATAATCATTAAGTTATGAAGAGTCCAAAGATATGAGCCCTAACTTATACTAAGGTTATAAAGAATTGAGAGGCAAGTGGCTATCCCTAATCAAGATTCAAATAATTATGAGATGGCTAGGTCGGTTAATCCTTTCTTAGTCATCTAAGACTCATGATAAGGCTAATATGTGACACACTAAGATGGGCCTAACGCCCACAATAAAAAAAAATCCTAAGCTTCTTGTCTAAGGCGGATTTAATTTTAGAGGTTAACATGAGAATAGAAAACTCACTACCTACTAATATATGTAGGTTCTACTTGACTTAGGGTTTAACACTTACTTGGTAAAGGAACTGGGATGGGTTCCTAAGGGTGGTCATAAATTTCTAAAAGAGATAATTTATATAGATCTTTAAACCCTTCTCCTTTAATTCGTGAGGTATGTGGCATTGTCATAATGGGAACGAGGATTAAGGCCTCCTTAGAACACATAGCCCCATAGTTTGAGGTAGTTTAGCATATATATCTTATAAATATTAAGGGGAATTATACATATAAATTTGACATGGGTTATGGCACTAACGTATAGCTTGAAGTTCATTTGGTCTTTCAATTAGTTCATTTTGCTTGCTTAGAGTTAGTAGGTTTTAGTCTTTGAGTTTGAATTTCAGTGTTTTAGTATTTTACTTAACTATTGGAGAGATTGTGAGATGATTCATAATTTTGCATTAGTTTTGTCTTAATTAGTGTAGATATTTGTTCATGATTAATTTAAGGGTTCATAAAATTTTATTTTATATTTTTCTAATTTTTATTTGATTTGTTTTGATTTTTTTTTAAAATGTGGTTCAATTAGGGGTTTTAACAATTTTATAGATTTACATAAATTTGTTTAAAATATTTATAATTTTTATGGATTTTCATTGAGTATCACCGTGAATTGGTTCGTGGCATTGTCACAATGGGCATGAAGACCAAGGCCTCCTTATGACATATAGCCCCACAGCTCGAGGTAGTCCAGCCTATAAACTTCATTGATGGATTTGGTTATGTTAGAGATATACGTATTCGTTATATTTTATTAGTCATTTTGATTATTAAAGTTTTATGAGTCGGACATGCATTTTACTCTTCAAATTGAACATAGTGGATGTTACAAAAGTGTAGTTTGTTGGTGATTTATTACAAGTTATTTAAGTTAAGTAATAATTACCTTTGTTAAACCAGAGTTGTGAGATTTATTTCACCCTCCTTGGGCTAACTTAATAGCCTCGTAGGCCCAAGATCCCTAATAATTATCTTTTTGTTTAATTGATTTTATTGGTTTCTTAATGGGTTTTTAGTGTGTGATTATCATTTTGATTGGTTTGTCATTAAGTTAGGATTAATTATGAGTTTGTTAGTCATGTCTTGTTAATTAACTTAGCCAATTATATTTTTAATAATTCAATTTTTTATTATCATTTAGAGCAAATGAACTTCAAGTAGATGGTGTTATATTAGGTTCAAATAATAAAACTAAACATGCTCCTTACAAGGAGACACATAACAAAATACCAACCTATAGATCTATCTAACATTTTAGAGCTCAAATTTTATTTCATTCTTTTTTACTAACATGTTTATGGAAGACGATATTTAAAGGCCCAAAAATCTTTAAGAGATCGTTTTTAGAGTTACTTAACATTAAAAAAAAACTATCCTAACGGTGCCCACTTCATGCCGGAAAATATCGATGCACATGGCACAATAGGTGGGCATCACTACAGGCCTAGGATGACCATGAAAGTCTTAAGACTTCATAGAGGGGGCAAGCCCTAGCCAACAAGACTAGGACTTCATAGATGCACTAACCTATGGCCAATTGACTAAACATTATATCATATATCATTGGGTGGAAAAATGAAAGCAGTCATGTGTGTGAAAGTGTTTCCATTCACCATACAATGAGAAATCTTTACAAGGTTGCATAAATTTTACCTGAATGTGGCTTGTTGGGCTATCCACAAACCCCCGACAAGACATAGGAGTCTTCTCATAAGGCTCAAGCAAGACGACCCACCAACCAACGACCCATACAAGATGTAATGTACCTCGCAAGTAAAAGTAAAGAGAGAAAATAGCAATGAGAAAAGACACAATTCAAAGAGAAATACAATTAAGCAAGAATTAAATTGTAATTACTAGGATTTATAATTTTAGAAATTTATCTAAATTACATGGAAAGCAAACATATATATATATAAGTGATATTAATAGTAAACATGAATTATTATTAAGGTGAAGATTTGGGATGCAAAGTGTATGTAAAAGACTACATGTTGAACAATGCATGTAGGTTAATGTAACTAACCCATCCGGACCATGTAATCTGTATGCTAAGGTCTTAATCAGACTAACATATGTAAACTATGTGAATTTCCTCAAAACAACATGTGATGTATGAATTAATATAGCATTATCTTTACATATGACAAGCACACATGCATAAGTCTAATGCTTATATAATGATGCATGAAGATCCAATACATGTACGTGTGTGTGTGTGTGTGTATATATATATATATATATATATATATATATATATATATATATATATATATATATATATATATGTGTGTGTGTGTGTGTGTGTGTGTGTGAATATATACATATGTATATAAGTGTATTTATATGTGTGTGTGCGCGCATATATAGAAATATCAAACAATCATGAATATTGACGCATGCCCGATGCACATGAACTCATCACATGGGCATGGGCTTCATATAGATTAATGTATAAAACCCAATGGTCTTGTAATATAAGAAGTGTATGAAAACACACCATAAATTGCACATAATGTTTATGACCACTAAGTCGATGAATGAAGGTTGATTGGAATGACTACCAGCACATCTACACACATATGTATGTATACATATATCTATGCATATATGCGCATAAGGAATGTTCATGTTTGTGCATATATATATATATATATATATATAGACTAGTGCGATGTGGCCCTCTATATAAGATGTGGTTCTCATGCATGAGTATGATATATGTAATGATGCATGAAGTTTTGTGAGGATGATGTGAAGAGTTTTGCCAAAATCATGCATGCAAGCATAGTAAAACACCACTAATGAATGATAGAAATAATAACATGAAACTTGCTTTCTTTTTTTTTTCCTTCTCTTTTACATAAAAGAAAAGAAAACACCCTCACATTTAATCTATATATGCTTAAGATTGAAACATAAAATAAATAGAATTATCTATCAGATATATCAAACTCTACATGACATAACATTAAACACCCTTGCTATTTTTTTTTTTAATTCATGAGGGTACGTAATAACCTTCACACTAAACAATACAGGTTTGTGTGTTTTATGGAATGACTCATCGCACTAATTCATCGAAATTAAAGCCAAATCAATGTCAAATTGAGTCAAATAAGGCTCAACGAGCCATAATTGAGTCAAGCAGGCACGATCGAGACTGCTCGGGCTCAAATCCAACTATTGAAGGGATATGGGGGCGCTAGAGGGCCTAAGTGTGGAAAACGAGGTAAACAATCACAAACATAAAAAATTCTTTGTAATCTTCTATAGCCTCAAATTTTCACACTCATGCATAAACCTCCAACAAGAAACCTTTTTACTGTTGAGATTGGTTGCAAGAATGCAAGTTCTTCGGCTACAATGCATCTCAAATGATGTTAATAGCATCAAGGCCAATGTCACTACTTATCATCACCAATATTGGCACCCAATGCCAAAAATGAATTGAAAATAAAACTACATCTTTGATAGAATTTGAACTATATATATATATATATATATATATATATATATACCCACATCAATAGAAGATTGAAGGCAAGAATACAAAAAATATATATAGAATGGCATACATCATTGAATACTCTTTCTGACAACATCAAGTATGCTGAAAATTCATTCGCTTGGTGCTTTAATGAATTTCTCATAGTAACAACGTAGTGCATGAATTGCTCAACAACAGACACTTAAGGGTTTTGTTAATGTATATATATATATATTTATATATATATATATATATATATAAGTTGAGAAAAAATTTTAAATTTTTTTTTAAGAAAATCTAAACATCAAATGAAGTTTTTTCAAAGAAAATTCAACTTATTTCAACATGCATAAAAACTGTTGTAAATCTATGGAGTCAGCAACTACCAAAAAGGGGGATTCAAGATGGTTGTCGTTCTTGAATTTTTAATCCTGCCAAACAATAATATTTTTATATAAAAAAAATGATGACAATAGGTGGAGATGTTATATATATATCCACAAAAAATTACTAGAAAATTCATTTGATAAAGCATGAATCTCAATGCAATAAATTGTTTGGAAACTTTCAAATTTAATCAGAACTATTTGAACTTTAAGTTTAGCAAATTTAAGTCAAACTGAACATCTTGACGAGCCGAACTCAATGAAGGCAAAAGTAATCTAATCTAAGTCTAATTGAGCCCAAATCAAATTCCTAAAATATGATCGGAAATTTTGTTGCATTAATTAAAGGACCAAGCTGTCCCAAAATGTTAAATGCTTATAATCAAATAGTGTCTCGATAAGATGAAACGGATGAGCCTAAGATCATCAATTTTGAGGTCATTAAGGCACATAAATATTCTAAAATCAAATAATTCAATAGAGGTTGTTTGATGGAGTGTTATAGAATATTGGCCAAATTTAATAAAATGTCACTTCAAAAAATTATAAATATGCTCTCATTCTTTATATGAATGAGAATATCGTGACTTGAGTTTGTAGAAGACCTGGAGATTTTAAGAACTCTCGAGTTCTACTAGACATTTGGCGTCATTGATGTTGTACAATTTCATTGTTTGACCACCATCAGCCAACTATCGTTATCTGACCGTCACTCAATCAGCATAATTCATTTAATAAATTAAAAAATTTTGTACTAAAAAACTGACTATAAAATTATTCATCCATCTAAGCATCATTATCTCTGCAACACAACAACCCTTTATACCACTACATAAAATCAGCTACATGAATCTTTTTTTTTATTATTATTATCCAATTAAAAATTAATTTTTTCTTTAAATCTAATTTAAAAAATTAATTTTTATAATCAAAAAATTAAATTAAGATCAATTTTATATCACAATCATATCATAAATAATCAATTTAAATCAATTCAATATAACTTAATTTAAATTAGAGCAATATAATATTTTAAAATTAAATTGATCATATATGAATAGTCTGAAAATAATTTTAAATTTGTTTAACCTTATTAAAATATATGCATTTTAAATGGATACTCCCAAGCTCAATAGGACAAAAATCTCATTGTACATTATTATGATATGTGCTTTTCAAGGTCTTAATCATTGACAAGGACTTGTAAACACAATTCCCTGTTAAAAAAAATGCTGAGATTTTCTTAACAGGATCGGTCCCAACAAAGTATTATTATACAGATTATTCTACAAAAAAAATGGCACCGAAAAAGGAACTAAAAAATAAATCTAAGTTTACATTTACAGCACCATGAAAATCATGCTAGCATAAAAAAACATGATGAAGCACTGAAAATGGCACCAAGGTATTTCTGTAATTACTAGGTTTTAGCATGTCCAAATGAAAAAACAATTAAAATGTAGCATAAAATATATCAATATCACACCGAAGTAATCACAGTTGAATAAACTTTTATCATCTGACTCACACAGAAAGGCTTCAAAACTGTAGCCAATTTCAATGCACTTGGTATAACTCTTATTTTGAAAATGATGAATTTAATCTCAATTGACTGGAGAGATCAAAGAAAAAACAACTGTGACCTAATGACACGGTGACTCTCAGCTAAACAACTGCCGCAGCACTCTAATTTCTCAAGAGTTTGCAAAGAAATACAACAAAAGTTCATTTTCCAATTCTGAATTTTACATGAAATCATAATCATCAGCTGCTTCATCATAAGCTGCAGAAACCATATCATCATCTTGGTTATCCACATGCAGCTGTTTCTTCTTTGCTCCTGCAAGAGTATTCACATGGATCAGTTCACAGTGTTAACAAATACAAAGGATATTTACATCCAACACTTAAAATTATTACATTTACGTCTATAACTTTCAAAATTACATATTTACCCACATAACACAATTTATTACATAGTATTAAAAAAACCTCCTTTCTCTCATTAAATTCTCATCACAAGTGCCGGTCAAGGCGAAATCCTCTTTATCTTCACACACCGTTGGTACCATTAATGCCCTTTTCCAAATGAGATGAGAGGTCCCATTAATGCCCTTTCCCAAACGAGATCTCATCACCACTTCCTTAATATTTCATCATCGTCAAGGCTCCTTCTCAGGCTATCAATTCTATTGATGCCCTCTCCCATTACTCACATTTTCTTCATCATCAAGGATTTTGGGATGTTTGAGTTGGAGTGGAAGGGTGAAATGAGGTTGTGTGGGATACAGGTTAACAGAGTGTTAGTCTGATAAAAAGGAAATATTGGGCATTAAATATGTAACCATGATAATTTTAAGTATTAAGCGTGTAAATCCCCTAAACACAAATCAGCAACTGCAACATTAAACAGGCTCAATAAATTCTCACCTTGTTTCTTCTTTCCAACATTGGCTTCTTTCTCGGCCTTAAGTTTCTTATTTGCAATAGCTGTTACAGAGGACGCTATCTCCTTAGCATCTGCTGCCTTCAGTGAGGTCATGGAAAGCCTCATGACTGCTTTCAATAGCCCAATA
This sequence comes from Dendrobium chrysotoxum, assembly GCA_019925795.1. NCBI lineage: Eukaryota > Viridiplantae > Streptophyta > Magnoliopsida > Asparagales > Orchidaceae > Dendrobium > Dendrobium chrysotoxum. The sequence continues at coordinate 30,924,578 of CM034307.1, read as the reverse complement.
TAATGAAAACTTTTCTGATGAATTACAGCAATGGGTAGAGGTCATAAGAAAGGGTACTTGCTATGTTTCTGTATGATATTTGATCAAACTCAGAACAAAAGAACGGTACCTCATAAAAACGAATTTTGTGAGAGAGCAGCTCCGCATACTCCATAAAATCATTCTGACTTTGGGATAAAATTGTCAAGAGATTTTTCATCGCACTTTATTAGAACATAAGGATATGTAATTATATAAACTGGTATTTGTTTATTATTACTTTGCATTATGACGTGGCAACCATTCATTAGTTACTCTTATTATAATCCACTGTCATCCTCTATATATAGAGGGCCTGTTCTGCATCTCGGTGGATGAATAAGATGCTTCTTTCGTTTTTCCTCATTGTCTTCTTCTCTGTTTGAGTTCTTGTCTGTTCCTGTAGAGAACAGTAATCTACTGTCATCTTTCTTCTTTCTTCCTGGTATCAGAGTGAGTTCGATAGATCTTCAGTGGAAATGAGTTCGGCAACATCCCAACTGGGCAAATATCAAGACTCAGCAAATCAGGAAGATCACTTCATCCCTCCAACTATGAAATTTGTCATTTCAAATCTCAAGAATATTATTTCCACCCAACTCATTTCGGACAACTACTCCTTATGGCGATCTCAAATCCTCAAGATCTTTAGAGCCAATGGGTTTGAGAACTTTCTTGACTCCACCGTCCCTCCTCCAAATTGGATCATTCATCAGTCCGACGGCACATCTGCTCCCAACCCTGTCTTTAATCAATGTATTCTCACCGACCAAAATCTGGCTACAGCGTTATGCTCCACCATCTCATCTTCTATTCTTCCTTATGTAATCAATCTTGATTCCACCGCCACTATATGGAGCACTCTTGAGATCAGATTTCAATCTACTATCTGATCCAAGGTTATACAACTCAAAAATGAGGTCCACCACGTTTCCCTCAAGAATCTGACAATGACCTAATATCTTTTGGAGATCAAATCTTTAGTTGATCAAATCGCAGCTGCTAGCTCTGTGGTTGACACTGAAGATATCATCCTCTATATTCTTAACGGTCTTCCCTCACCCTATCAATCTTTTAAAACTGCTATCCAGACAATGCTCTCTCTGATCGGTCTAGACCACCTCTACTCTCTTCTTCTTAGAGAAGAAATTCACGTCGCTTCTGTTGCCACTCACGCTTCCCAATCTTCTGATCCCAACTTAGCTCTCTACTCATTTAGAGGACGTGGGCGTCGCAACAGAGGAAGAAACTCCCATAATTTCAATTCGGCAAATTGGTCATCCGCTACATCGTCTGAAATTTGTCAAATCTGCCTCAAGAAAGGTCATTCAACACCTAATTGTTGGCATCGCTTAAATCCACAATATACTCCGGCATCTACTTCCACCACGACAAAAGCTTTGCTTGCCAGTTCAGACAAATTGTATACTAACTGGTATTTAGACTCGGGCGCATCCTCTCATCTCACAAATTCGCTGGATAACCTTCATCTGTCTACTCCCTATCAAGGCTCCGACAGTATTGTTATTGGAGACGGAAGATTTGCTAATATTGCTACTTCTGGGGCGAGTTTGCTGCCGACTCCTTCTCGTAAGCTTATTTTGTCTCAAATATTTCATACACCTTATTTACATTAAAATCTTTTATCCATCTCAAAACTTAGCAAAGATAATCACATTTCTATAACGTTTGATCCTTCTGGCTTTACTATCAAGGGCCTGACGACGCATCAAGTTCTTCTTCAAGGACCGTGTAACAACGGACTATACCCCATTCAGACTCAGCTCTCCTCCTCTCTATTTTCCGCACTCTTGGCAACATCCACCAAGCTCACTCCTTGGCATAGCATGCTCGACCACCCTCATCAGAGGGTCCTCGAAACTATATCTGAGTCTAATCCACAAGTTAGAATACATAAGAATTTTACTTCATCTTTGTCCTATAAGAGTCTAAAAGTCACAAACTTACTTTTGATGCTTCTGTAAATCGTCAAACATCTTTACTTTCTTTGATTCATTCCGATGTTTGGGGCCCTGCTCCGGTTGTATTCATTCAAGGCTAAAGGTATTATGTCACATTTGTTGACGATTTCTTGCGTTTTACTTGGATCTTTCCCATGCGTCACAAATCTGAAGTTATGACTGTTTTTATTTCTTTTAAAAATCACGTTGAAAAATATACCTCTAATCAAATTAAAATTCTTCGATCGGACGGAGGTACTGAGTATGTTAACCAGTCTTTACATCAATTCTTGCAAACTCATGGTATTACTCATCAGCTCTCCTATCCTTACACCCTTGAACAAAATAGTGTAGCTAAGCGAAAGCATAGGCATATTATCGAAACAACCAGGGCTTTACTTCTAACGGCTTCCGTTCCTTATATTCACTGGCTTGAAGCTGTCCTAACTTCAGTTTATCTGATTAATCATATGCCATTTCAGAATACCAACAACATGTCACCTTTTGAAATTCTACACAGAACTAAACCTGATTATAGTCACTTCATACTTTCGGATGCGAATGCTTTCTACTTACACCACCCAATTCTCATCACAAACTTCAACCAAAGGCTAAATTGTGTGTTTTCTTGGGATATTCTGATACTCATAAAGGGTACAAATGCATGGACATAACAAATCAAAAATTAATTATCTCCAGACACACTTCATTTGATGAACAATCCTTTCCTTTCGCTAAGGTCTCTTCCTCTTCTAGTAGCTCACTTGACAATCCATCTCAGTTTCTCCTTACTCCAACGTCAGTGATTCCTTCTGCATCATCATCTGACAACCACAAGCTTCTTGCACCCACTACTTCGCCTCCCCGTCAACCTCAACAGTCTCAGTCCACTAATTCCACATCTAATCCTGATTATCCTAGCATCAGTTCTCACCATTCCTCTCCCAATATAATAGTTCATCACCCTATGGTTACCCAGGCACAAACAGGTTCCTTAAAACCTATTGTTCGCCTCAATTTGTTCACATTCCCTCTGATCCTAGTTTTGTTCCCACTATCTATGTCGAAGCTTGTAAACACATATAATGGGATCAAGCTATGGCTACGGAATTTCTCGTGTTACAACAACAAGGCACCTGGAGTCTAGTTCAGCCACCCTCAGATGCATCTATATTAGGATGTAAATGGACATATCGCATCAAATTTCATGCTGACGGCTCGATAGCGAAGTATAAGGCACGACTAGTTGCTCAAGAAAATCATCAAGAATATGGACTAGACTATACAGAGACGTTCAGTCCTGTTGCAAAATTACCTACTATTCACATTCTTCTTACTATTTCTCTTTATAACAATTGGCCTATTCAACAACAAGATGTTGCGAATGCGTTTTTACATGGTAATTTTTCTGAAACAGTGTACATGCTTCAACCGAAAGGTTTCGAAGATTCCTCTCATCCAAACTATGTTTGTCATCTTCACAAAGCAATATATGGTTTCGAACAAGTTCCAAGGCAGTGGTACAACACTTTTACATCTTTTTTGATATATCTTGGTTTTTCTCATAGTGCTGCAGATCCGTCTCTCTTAATACTTTGCCAAGATCAATTTCAAATTCTTTCTTATATACGTCGACGATATTCTCGTAATCGGCAGCAATCAGAATGCTATATCCACTATCATTGAGAAACTAAGCAACAGATTTTCAATGAAACATCTGGGTCACGTTCATGAGTTTCTCTCAAATCTTTTACAGATGCTGACTGGGCAGGTGATCCACTTTCAAAAAAATTCACCTCCGGCTACTGTTCTTTCCTAGGAGAAACTCTCATATTCTGGACAGTCAAAAAGCAACACATTGTTGCTAGATAATCTACGGAATCAGAAAACCGTGCCCTTGATGCTTTCACTGTAGATATTATTTGGCTTCGTCGACTTCTTGCAGAATTTGAACTTCCTCAAGACTATCCTACGGATTTGTACTGTGACAACACATCAGCGATAGCTCTCGCAAATAATCCTGTCTTTCATGCCCGGACAAAGCACATAGAAATTGATCAAAAATTCATTCGGGATCATATTCAGAACAACAACATTCATCTTCTACCTACAAGTACTATAGATCAGGTGGCGGACATCTTCACCAAGTCTCTATCCACGCATAGGTTTCATCAACTATGGGCCAAACTGACGATCATGCAAGACCCATCAGTTTGCAGGGGCATATTAGAACATAAGGATATGTAATTATATAAACTGGTATTTGTTTATTATTACTTTGCATTATGACGTGGCAACCATTCATTGGTTACTCTTATTATAAACCATTCATTAGTTACTCTTGCAGAATTTCGCATCGCTTAAATCCACAAAATTAAATATAAACCCATGATATTTCTATCAACTAATTCATACCCATCATGAAGCCTCTCACAGTTCATCTATTAAAGCATATGCATCCATTAAATCACCCACGCACAATAAATATCATTTGTTCCAAGATTCTACAAAATTAAATATAGGATCCCATATATTTCTATCTGCTAATTCATACCCATCATGAATCCCCTCACACTACACTCTATTAAAGCATCTGTATCCATGTGAATCATCCTCAATAATTATCATTTCTCCTAGATATACATTCTATTAGTTTATATATCTCTTCTGATATTTGCTTTTTTGCAAAAAATCAACTAATCCAACTCTTGCCAACTGGAGATACCTATTAATTTCATACGAAGGTGTTTTATAAGATTGTTTGTTTTATAGTCCATTAAAACTATGACATATATAAGGTGCTTTGAACATAGTATACATGATCGCTTGCATACCCTTTTCTGTTAAGCAGCTAATTAACCGAAGATTTTTAAGCTCAGAATACGAGCTTGTTCAAATAATCAATTGTAAAGATTTTTTATGTTCAGAATACAATTATGACTAATGAGCACAATACGCAGATTCAATGCAACATGAGGATGTCTAACAGATTATTGTGCAGCAAAAAAAAAGATTTATTCAGTGAATGAACTGAAAAATCAAAAGAACCGAGTATTAACGATAAATAGAAATCGGGCTTACCCCAATCTGCCATTTTTTTTTTTATTTCACCTTGTCCAATGAAGTGCTCCCTCTAATAGCTTATGGTATAAGAACAATACAATTACACGAGCTAAGCCTAAAAACATATCAAGGAAAAACTAATCAAATTTAGCCAAAAAATTTATTATTAATAATAAAATAAATCTAGTTGAATTCCGACAAATCATAAAAAACAAGCAGCAAAAAAAAAAAAGCCTACAGAAGGATGAAAACCAGGTCAAGGTCCGGCAAATGTTCTATTCACTCAATGTCACAGATATAAATTTATAGTTAGGATGTATGCTTGCTTTAGCATCCTCTAAGGCACTAAAAAAAAACATTGGTGGCAATAGTAAATAGTTAGGACAGCTATTAAGATGCTGAGAAAAAATAGTAGCCGTATCAATATGAATAAGAGAAAAATTAGAACAAATAGCAAACATGCCTGTTTGATGCGCACAAGCAAATAAAATTTGAGTTACATGTACAACTACGTTAGATGTTTCAGCATAAAGTACATAAAACACATTCCAAACAAACCATATGCCTAAGGCTGACATAAAAGTAGCTACAACAGTGGCTTTAATCATCACACGCGAATTAATAGATACAGAATGTTTTTAAATCTCCTCTTGGATTGTTCTTTTAAAGATGTCTGCTATTATTCAACAATTCATAATATTGCAAGCAAGAATGTACAAAACGCCCAGACAAAACACGTATAAACATTGCTCCAAGACTTCAGGTTTGTTTAGTTCATTTGTTTTTAGATGCTAGTGATATTAAATGCAAGAGTTATTAAGTAACATTTATTATCTATCAGATGCAATATGTTTGTGTTAGATCGTGGTCGGGCCTACACAGAGGCGGAACTTGTTCCCCCTCTCGTGTGTGCCGCATGATCCGGGGGATCCAACAGCGCCGATTAGGAAAGTTTTGAGAGGGATTTAGGAGGGAAATTTGAATGTAGGGGCTATTTAGAGATTTCCTTCTGGATTGTATGCATTAAGGAGTACGTTTTCCTAGGGTTAGGGCATTATTTTTGTGGACTGATTTTGGGGAGTTTTTTTGGTTCAGTAAGCGTTTGGGCTCAAGTCAACGACTAGAGAATTGAGAGAGCTAGATCCTCCTCTCCGATTGAGGATTCTATTGTATCTTTACTATTTTCTGCATTTTTCATCCATAAAGATTGTTGTGAGTGTTGTCCTTCCAAATTGTGTGATTGTTGTCTGCTAATTTTTGCTTGAACCATATCCATTGTCAATCAAAATGGTATCATAGCTCATAGATCTAGGGTACCAATGGCCGGAAGAAAACTAGAAGTTTTGGAGGGGAACCTAGGCCAATTGAAATCAGATTTTGTAGAAAGAATTTCAGATTTTTAAGGCTAATTTGCATCCATCCATGAGAAGATAGATGGGAAATTCGCCACCATCGAAGAAATGTTGAAGAAATTATTAGAAGCCAAACCCAATACTATGATGCCCAACATGAAGGAAGCCACTAGCGGCCAAGGAAGCGGGGGAAACCCTAATCTTCTTAGAGGAAGGAAAGACCAAGCGGTGGAAACTCTGGATGGAGAAGACGGGATGCCTCCACTAGAGCCTATCACTAGGGAGGAGATGAGTAGTGGGTATGATCGAAAGGGCGCTGATTTTGCAAGAAGAGGGGTGAATTATGAGTATACGGGTGTTGATTTTGAAAGGAGGGATTCTGAGGAAGGGTTTGGGTACGAGTGCAAAAGGGAAGAATGGGACACTTGGGGAGTACCTCCCTTTCGGGGAATAGGAGGCTACAGAGGATTCAGAGGAAACAGAGGCGATCCAAAGGGTAAGGAAGCTGAAGATGCCTATCTTTGATGGTGAGAACGCATCAGGGTTAATCTACAAGGTAGAGAGGTATTTTGTTGTCAATGGGATGAAGAAGGAGGAGAAATTGATGACGACTGGTTTGTTTTTGGAGGGGAAGGCATTGGCTTGGTATTAGTGAAAGGACATGCAGCGACCCAGGAGTTGGAGGGAGTTCAAGGAATGCTTACTAGAGCGTTTCCAAACCAGTGGGAGAGGCGACTTCTATGAGCATTTCTTCACCCTAACACAGGAGGCTTTTGTGGCAGAGTACAGTGATAGGTATGAGTACCTAACTAGCCGGCTGGATCAGCTTTCTAAGATGGTGCTGGACGGGAACTTCATGAAGAGGCTCAATCCCGAGATCCGACTGGCTATTAGAGTGATGAGGCCGCATGACTTAGGAGAAGCTGTGGAGCTTGCACAGTTTGTGGAGGACCAAAAGTATTTGGAAAGGGGGGCCAAATGCAGTAGTTCAAGAGGCTCGTACAAGATGACCGCCACTTCTTAGCTCCTAAGGGACCAATACCAAAAAGCCTGCGTGAGGCCCTAAAGGAGAAACCTGGAGAAGGGGGGTTCGGGGGAAACTTCAAAAAACTCGTTGACAAGGAGCTGCAAGAGAAGCGAGCAAAGTGGTTGTGCTTCAGATGTGATGAGAGTATACACTGGGGCACAGGTGCAAAAACCGAACTCTTCAGGTTCTCATTGTCTGTGATGACGAGGAAGCTGAGGAGGGTGGTGAGAGTGAGATAGAGGTAGAGGAGGAGGAGAAGCTACATCTTGACATGGATGAGGGAGGAGGATGTCTCGAAGATTACTTTCAGGACACATGAGGGGCATTACGAGTTTTTAGTAATGTCATTCGGGCTAACAAACACCCCTGCCATTTTTCAATCACTTATGAACAAGGTGTTCAGGTCATATTTCAGGAAGTACGTGCTAGTTTTCTTCGATGACATACTAGTGTACAATAGGTCGATAGGGGAGCACTTGAACATGTGAGGATGGTCTTGGAAGTATTACATGAGCACCAGCTTCGGGCCAACTTGAAGAAGTGTTATTTTGCACATGACAGGATGGAGTACTTAGGGCACGTGGTCTCTCGAGAAGGGGTGGCTGTAGATTAAACCAAGATTGAGGCAATATAGAATAGCCTCTACGTCGAAATCTGAGAGATCTGAGGGGCTTCCTTGACAGAGTACTACAGGAGATTTGTGAGAGGTTATAGCACCATAGCCTAGCCATTTATGGAACAACTAAAGAAGGACAATTTTCTATTGGGGGAGACAGCTACACAGGCTTTTAAGAGATAGAAGAAAGCCATAACCATAGTATAAGTTTTGGCCCTACTGGACTTCAGTCAGATCTTTGTGGTTGAGACGGATGTATCAGGTTATGGGTTGTGGGCCATGCTCATATAGAATCATAAACCCATAGCCTACTTCAGCCAAATATTGATAGCCAGAGCTAGGTTGAAGTCAACCTATGAGAGGGAATTGATGGCCATCATGTTAGCCATTCAAAAGTGGCAACCATACTTATTGGGTCAACATTTCATTGTCAGAATGGATCAAAGGAACTTGAAATACCTGTTAGATCAAAGGATGGTGGCTGAGGAGCATCAAAGGAAACTGTTCAAGCTGCTGGATTATGGTTTTAAGATCCAATGCAAGACAAGATTGGAGAATAAGGAGGCTAATGCCTTATCAAGATGTGCGGAAGAGCTCAAGGAGATGACCATTTCAATACCACTGATGGTAGATTGGGAGATATCAAAAAAGAAAGTGTGCAGGATGAGGAGCTCAGGAAGATTATGAGGGATTCACTAAAGGATGGGAGCAACCACCAAGGTTATTCCTTTGAAGGAGAGATTATTGTACAAAAGGAGGTTTGTCATGACAAAAACCTTAATTCATATTCCTAACTTGCTGCAAGAATTCCATAGGAGCGCAATTGGAGGCCATTCGGGGGTGCAAAAGACATACAAAAAGTTGGCAGCAAAATTTTATTGGAAAGGGATTCGTAAGGATGTAGAGGAGATGGTGGCTAGGTGTGATGTATACAAAAGGAACAAGTTCATGGTTGTGGCTCTAGCGGGGCTACTTCAACCCTTGGCTCTCCCAGACAGAGTGTAGGAAGAGGTTACCATGGACTTCATAGATGGGCTACCCCGATCTGAGGGGTTCACAATGATTCTGGTGTTGGTTGACAGGTTGAGTAAGTATGCTCACTTCATTCCGTTACGACATCCCTACACAATAGTCACAGTAGCTATAGCATTCATCAGAGATGTGGCTAGATTTCATGGAATCCCGGAGTCGATACTATCTGATCGAGATAAGGTGTTTCTTAGTCAGTTCTTGAGGGAGATGTTCAGGCTGCAAGGAACACATCTTAAGAGAAGCACCGCTTACCACCCTTAAGCAGATGGACAGACAGAGGTAGTCAACAAAAGCTTGGAGACTTTCCTGTGGTGTTTTGCTTTAGAGACACCTTAGTTGTGGGCCAAGTGGCTAGCACGGGCAAAGTATTAATACAATACTTCAAATCACTCTGCTTCTTAGATGACCACTTTCAAAGTGTTGTATGGAAGAGACCCCACACACTTGGAGCATTTTGGGCAAGGGAGCACACCAGTTTCTTCAATAGAGCAGTACTTGGGAGAAAAAGATAAAGTTTTAGGCGAATTGAAGATGTGCTTGTTGAGGGCTTAGCAAATTATGAAGAAACAGGTAGATGGGAACAGGAAGGACATCCAGTTCACTGTTAGGGATAGAGTATTCTTGAAGCTCCACCCTTATAGATAGAGGACAGTAGCGAATAGGAGGAATAAAAAGGTGGCACCAAGATACTTTGGCCCTTATGAGATATTGGAGAGGATCGGAGCTGTGGCTTACTGATTGAGGTTACCCCCAACAACTACCATATACCCAATGTTTCACGTCTCCCAGTTGAGGAGAGTTATTGGGGAGCATGTAGCTTGTTCAGAGTGACTAGCGACCCTGGCGGAGGATCTAGAGGTGGTGTTAGAGCCACTGGAGTTAAAAGGGGTGCGACAGGGAGAGGGAGGGATCAAAGAAGTGTTGATCAAATGGAAGCACCTACCCAACTATGATGCCACATGGAAATAGTATGAGAGGGTGAAGTATCAATTTCCATCCTTTCACCTTGAGGACAAGGTGGGACTTTAGGAGGGAGGTATTGTTAGACCAGCCCAGCCGGTCCACATTGGATCGGCCCGAGTCTACATGTGACAAAACAAAGTTCTGCCACCCGCGTGTGCCACAAGATAGTTTTCAATTGAATTGTTTGTGATTTATGCATTCTAAAAATGAGTGCACCTAGTGTATGTGATGCACTTTGGCTCCAATAGACCATCTCACGGATCTCCATAATATATAATTTAAATGAGTAACACTAATACTATAATTTGGAGTCTAGAAAAGGAAAAAATATTAAAGTATTTACTCCCTTCATTCGGAGTATATGATTAGCAAAAAAAAAGAATATAGAAGAGAAAACTTTCTTTACAAACCCGAAAACTTTTCTCTCCAAAACTGAGCAAAAAAATTTAATAGAGGAATTTGAATTAGTAAAATTTCAACAACACCTAAACTAACCTTATATCTATGCAATAGTGGAATTTATTCCCACCAATCCTTAGTATTTTTTCAAAACTTATGATACAACTTGCACCCTGTGGTTCCAACAACTTATCTATGTTTAAAAAAAAAGGAACATAATTGTAGGTGATAACATCTAAAACACCAAAAAAATGGTGTATAACCAACAATATATGGAGCATTCATCAAGCATTTGGTAAACAACACATTCCTCATTTCAATTGAAAAACTCTTTTTCTAATGAAATCTCATTGATAAACATAGCCTTTTATTTGAAAATTTTTGCATGACAATGCATTTGATAAGAACTTGTGCTTGGAAAAAAAGAGGCCAATATGCCACCAAAGCTGATACAACAAATTTGTGCTTGAAAAAATAAACTTTTTTTTTTGTGAGGTTCTCAATTGTTGAACTGAAATTACTTCCACTCCTTCAAATACTTGACAAATGGAATAAAGTAATTTTAGTAATTCAAACTATATCCTCTGATGTGATGAAGTTTTCCCTCAATAAAGTTCTTCCAATTATCTTTGTAGGAAATGAATTCATGGATTTCTATTTTATAGTTTTATTGACATGGATCCTTATTTTTCCAATATAATTGACAAATATTCCTATCATAGGGGTTTCTTTGATAGATAGAACATTTTTCTTCATTTGGTCTTTCTGTTTTCATATTCATTCCATAATGAAGCAGGCTCAATGCCCTGATGACTATTTTATCAATAGATTCAATATACAATGATCTATCATTTGACAGCTCTCTGATATCTAGTTAGAAAGCCTCCAAGTCATATTAGTTTAGCATCAGACGACAACATTATAGTTAGCTTGTTTCAGTTGCAAGACCAGCAGGGCCATGATGAACACCCAATTATCAACATGGATCACGATATTTCAACATCAAATAATTTTGAAATATAAACCACATGATTAGTCACCTCAATGAAAATCAGCTTTCAAAAATAAATATCATTAAATTAGAACCTTCAGATGCTAATAATTTATGTATTTACTCTTCAGGTTTGCTCAGAAGTTCATCAAAACTAAGCCTTCTCTAAAGCAAATTCTCAAGCACAAAGCGAATGAAATGTTTATTATCTAATGAAAAAAACATCAAAGGATGTTAATAATTTATACTCTAGTGATGAGTTTTCATCTACCTACATAGGAGCATCCTATATAAATGGAGCTACTGAAGTCTTTTTAACCCAGCTCGCTAACTTAATTTCCTTATTCTGGAGTATCACAATTTTTTTTCATTTCTTTTATTTCAATTCTCAGGCAGATAAAGAAGGAATCAGTTTGTTTTCTCCATTAGAAACTCCAATCAAAGAGCAAGCATCTAAAAGCGCTCGTGATTGGTTGAAGCTAAAATCACATTTTTTTTAAATAGTAATACAAGCAAACAAGCAAGCGTGCCCCCACCTAACTTTTATTGTCTCCATTCCAAAATCACTTCTTTCTTCCCTCAGCTCACAATCAACGTGTAAGGAACCAACTTACAGAATTCAAACAGAAGATACCTAGAAGGAGGGCTTAGAGACTACCTGAGATGATTTTGTCGAAGAAAAGCAAGAGGCAGTTTCGTGCGAATAGACCCGGATGACTTTAAAGGATGACAAGTCAGGCTGACAGGGTGAAGATATGGAGACAAATCCCAAAAGAAGAGGCGAAGGAACTACCGCTTTGACATTTTTTCCTCAGGTGAAGGATGAAGAAGGTTTCTACAGAGATGAGGAAAGGGAAGGTGATCAGGTAATTGTAAGAAGCTAGGGTTTTATCAGCGGCATAAGTAGACCAGCGTGGCCCGACCTTCCTGTTCCGTATATTTAGGGCATCTCCAATGTAACGGCAGACAACCTTCTATCGCTGACGGTTACCTTCCCAGAAGTCTGAAAATGGCGTTGGATTGATGAATCACTTCTGAAAATGGCGTTGGATTGATGAATCACTGTCATTTTTTAGTTTCACTCTACTACTAATTTAATATTCCTCAGCATAACTGCCACCAATTATATCCAAATAAGAAATATGGGTATGCATTTATTAAAAATAATATCTAAAAATTTATTAGGATAAAATGAATATGCTCTAGGTGTTTTATAGATTGTAGTTTTACTGTGTATTTATGAATAAAATTTTAAAAATAAAAATTCATATTATAAAATTTTTAATTATATATTTTTTTTATAAAAAGATAAAATTATTAATTTTATGAAGCAAAAAATTTTAGAAGTATCTAATGAAGCAAGACATGAAGAAACGTATCATATATTTCAGACATCCAATATAAAAATTGATTGGGTGGGCGAATTATTAGATCCGGACACCGGATGGAGAGATCCGTCCGGTTTTCTCTCTATATACAGTAAAAGCGCACCTAAAGCGTAGTCAAAGCGCAGGTACCTGCGCTTTGACTACGCTTTTACTGTAGATAGAGAGAGATCAGGACGGATCTCTCCGTCCGGTGTCCAGACCTAATAATTTCCCGATTGGGTGACCCTATGGAAGAGTTCTTGCTACATATAAAGTACTTAGACTTCTGCGTACGTCTGCGTACATAACAATGAAGGAAAGCTATTTTTCTTTCAGTTATGGGGATGTGAAAACACACCTTGGCATGGTAGGAAGGACATTTAATAATAATTTAAAACTGCAAGAAAGTACATGGAGAAAAAAAATGTTCACGCAATCACATGTGCCATACAAGCAAAAAACCATCTGTTACTATGAATCCTCAATATTAGTTGGACGTTTCTCTAGTAAAATTTAACTAGAAGTACTTAAAAGAGCACTACATATGAAGCATTCAAACAAAAATCAATAAATCTACCTAATAGGATATTTAATATGAGCCAGACAGAAAGAGTTGTATAAATATTCTCTTGATAAAAATACGAAAACATGTCAAGATCTCTTTTCTATATATATATATATTTGCATGGAAGCATACTGTGATGTAGAAGCATACAAGAAAAATAGAAAAAATCTCTAGCAAAACTACTTTAATTTATTAGTTATAGATAACCTAAGTAGTAACAACATATTAACTATATCTTTCATAAATTGTAATTTTAACTCTACAATCATAATTATTACAAGAAAATTTATAAGTAATCCAAAAATAATTGAGCTATTTTATTAATACTTGAGCTAAGTAGGACAACAAAAATAAGTCTGAATGACATCCTTCCCATAGTTGTGGCAATAAATAAATGATATTTATTATTTATATTACATTATTTTCATAGAAAGTAGCAATATTTTTTTATATCTAGCAAGCATGCGCGTTGTTGAATAATTCTTGTAAACATTTTATATCATTCATCAACTTTTTGAATGATTGAGATTTGCAATTCATCGTCACTTTCAAGTTCTCAATATCAAATTTTATTAGTTGAAATCCGCTCTAAATCTCAATAATTTCAAAAAGTAGTTGAACGATATAAGATATGGAAAAGAATGTTTGTAATTAATACGCATAACTTCACATTCTAAACAAAATAAGCACTGATCATTAGTGATTGGTAACAAGCATTAAAATAAAAGAAATTAATGAATAGCTCAAAAAGCTAAGTTGCTTACATAACAATCCCTTCCGCTGCAAAATATACATCTGTGACTGCCTTATAAAGTGATGTTAATAGAAATTGAAAGAACGTGAAGCATATTACATTGCACATTGTGTAGGGCATAATGAAAATGAAGTGGAAATTGAAATGTTAATAGAACTAAAATGAAAATAGCCCTTGTCTACTTATTTGATCGAGGAGAAATTGAATAAAAAAGCAATATATTTTCTATTTTGCTTGAAGTAATATCCTTTTTAAGAATGAACACAACTCAATATCATGCACACTTTAATTTTAAGTAGAGTATGTGATAAAGAGAAATATGCACACATTCTTATTTAAAACCAATTCCTTATTAATTACACCTAAACCAAACAATTGATGCAATTATTCCATGAAAGAAACTTCAACTAGTAGAGGAAAATCAAACAAACACACAGATGTCATTAAAGTCGACAATATTTGTAAGCTATAAGCCTAGTTTCATTATCTTCCAAAAATAATAGTAATAAAAAGCACGCATGTATAAAAAAAGTTGATTGAACATTAAAAAGAAAAGAAAAGAAAAGAAAATACTTTCTTTTCAACCTCGCAACCAAATAAGCAAGTGAAAATTAATTTCCATGCAATTAATTTGTTAATTAGTTTTCAAAATGCTCTCTCTTCTTTGAACTAAATAGAAGCTAAATGAATGAAAACAATTCGAGCATTTCTAAAAGCAATGTGCCCAAAATTAACATCAAGGAAAATTAGTTGGCCAAAGATAATGTCACTAAAAATTCTTTAAAAAACATTTAGTTAAACTAAATTTGAGGCCTCACATATCATACAAAATGAAGGGTAATTTAGTAAGCAAGCCCTAGAGATAGTTGGGGTAAGTTATTGATAATGATGATGAACAACTTCATAAATAAAATCACAATTATAGTTAATAGTAGGCCATAAATAGGTAGACAAGGAATAACTTACCCATTCGAGTAGAAGTTTATCATTCTCATACTAATAAGGCTTCGAACTACTCTTTCTACTCATAATATCCAGTATAAGCACCCCAAAGTAATATATATCAGCTTTATTGGTTAATTGTCCTTGGGTTGTGAACTCAGGTGCCAAATAACAACTGCAAATATTATTTCTTAAGGGAAAATTTTAAGACTAAGCATGATTAGAAATTGTATTAAGAGATTAAGCATATTTTAAAAAAAATTTAAAACAAGGCAAAATCGCCCGTGTAACGGGCGACTTAATCTTCACTACATCTCCTACGTGGAAAGGGGTGCCAACCTGGAGGGTGCTCGCGTAAGTCACCAGTTAAACGGGCGACTTACCATAAATAGCATAAGTCACCCGTTAAGTGGGAGACGCGGGCGACTTACGATCAGTTAGCCGTTATCATGAGTTAGCTGTTATGAAAATAGCATAAGTCATCCATTAAGTGGGTGACTTAGCGTAAGTCGCCAGTTAAACGAGCGACTTACCATCAGTCCATATTGATATATTTTATTTTAGAATATTTTAACAAAAAAAATTTCCCTTATGAAATATAAAAATACATTAATTTTAAAATAATATATATATTAAACTTTATTTATGCACTTTTAATTTAACTCCCCAAAATGAATTAATTTCATCACTCTTGCTGGCTCTCATAAGAAGGCTCATATTTTGCCTTCTATTTTTGGATTTGAAGTCCCTTCCAAAGTCCCAACTATAACAAGTAAAAAAACATTCTTTTTTGCATTTCCATTTTCCAAGAAATGCATGGTTAGGATTTAAGAACGAGCATATGATAAATAATTTCAATGAATATGATATTGAAAAAAATCAATTTAAAATATTTGAAGATAAAACAATGTGGAGATTTCGAAATAATTTTTTCATCAAATTTGAGTTGATTGTGTTATTTAATGAATCAGTTTCTTATATTTTTCATACAGTTCTAAAGTCTCAACAAAAGTTATACAAATATGTTACACACCACCTAATTTTATCATCATAATCTCTAGAAATTTATTGCATTTCATCTTTAAGCTTAAAAAAATGAGATAGTTGCATGATGCTGAAGTGTTTTTCTCCTTCATTTAGTTGAGCATACAGACTAAGATCAGCCATGTGGTTGGGGGAGTGGACATTGGCATTATACTCAAGATTTATTATGTCTTGAAAATGATATCGATGTAATATAGTACAAATATAATATAGATGAATTATAGCAGATGGATTCCATGTAGAAATTTTGAAAAGCCTTGAGGCATTAAAGAAATCAATAAAGTAGTCCAAAGAAGGTGTTAAAGCAAACCAATCCATTTATCACAAAAAAGACCCTACTTCAAGTCCATATTACATAATTCACTTATATCAATACCACAAAATAAGCAAACCAAACGCAGTAAATAAAAGTATCAACTAACGTCGCCTACGTAGCCTCTGTGGCAACACATCATTGCCTGGAGTGTAATGTTGTGTAATGATATTTAGGAAATTTGCACAATGTGACTTGACAAAACATGCTGAGTTGATAATACTAGTTGATATGATAATATAGCCTGATTTGATAGCACATGCAAAAAAGATAATAGGATATTAATAGACCTTACAACTTTACAGTTAATTTGATGGGATTGAATATTGTCAGCTATATGATATGTTCAATTATGATGAACAAGATGATTTAAGAATCAAATGCTTTCAATGATATTTTTTGACCAGTTGATCAGAGGAATCCAATGTTATATGTTAACCTAGTTCTATAAATTGAGTATTTGGATGCATAAGATTAATGTTGTCCTAGTACAATTTCGCTTGCAAATCTTAGTTGAGTAATTCATAATGTTTTGGCCATGGATGGAAAGGATTCATGGCATCCCCAACAAAGAAAGGTTCAATGATGCAAGCCGAAGAATGCATGCTTGTATAGCACGAGTCAGTGACAGTTCATTGGAGTAACAAGCAAATGTGAATGAGATCTTTAGGTGTTGCGTCCATGAATGGTCAGAAGATGAAGATGATTGTCTATGGAATATGCATTCTGAGTTAATTAGGGTTAAAATTTATAAGACAAGAGATTTCTTAAATGTCGCTGGTTGGAAATCTCTTCAAATTAGGTTCCACGAAGTGAACGGTCATCTTGTCAGCCTTCATTTCTTACAGATGCGATATCATGAAATGAAAAGCGATAGAGATGGCAGTCATTCCCCGCCAGATATTGACTGTAGTCACATTGACATTGAGCATGTAATTTTATATCATAGTTCGTATTCATGTTATGACAAATTTATTAAGGATTTCTATGAAGATCGGATGAAGGAGGGTTTACCCGATGGTAGGCGAACACAATTTTTCAATGCTGAGGACTGGCAAGACATGCAATATGAGTTCGAGTTTCATCATAAATGTTTCCCAACACAAACTCAGCTCCAATCACGTCTGCATATGCTGCTTAGGAATTAGTAAATGTATGTTATCTTTGTAATGCTTCTTCTATATTTCCTTTAACGTAGTAATTTTATTCAGTATGAAGCATGTCTATATAAATGTACGTGCTTGCTTATGCTTGTCGTTAATTTGAATGTTTATGGATCTTCTTCAGTTTGCTATCTACATGTTGAGGAATTATGTAAAAAATAGATGCTTTATTTTATATAAAAAATGAGGTCTAACTAGTTAAGCTTAAAGAGTGATTTTATCTAAAAAGATGAAGATAAGATGGAATAGTAAAAGCTAAACTTTAAGTGAATCATATGGTTCAATTAGAGAAAAAACATAATTTTTTTTCTTTAAGATAAAAGAAACATTATTGGTCAACCCAACATATTTTAGTCCTCTTCATTATGAACATACATATTTTAAAATTTAGAACTTAGCTTTGATACAAAATTTTCCTCAACAAATATCGAATCAATTTTTTGGTGCTAAATTAAATGTCTTTTCAAGGTCCCCTATGATTAGAATAAATCTAATCATCCAATTTTTTCATACATATCAATACTAAAATATTATTTATCAATTATTTGTCATCATCTTAATTTTTTATATTTCTTTGGGTCAAAGGCAATATCACTCGATATTGTAAGGAAAATATACTGTCCAATATTTGCATTAAATTTTCAAATAAATAGTTATCTCATCTTACCCAAATTTTATACATCTTTTTAAAAGCTGACTACAATTTCAATTTTTTGATTAGTTATAATGTTATGGATAATCTCCATCATTTTTCTTTACTTTAGAAATATCTTTATTGAAGTTCTTTAATAATTGCACAGAATAATTTTTTATAATCCTTTAATCTTTACCATTTAGATAGAATAAAATTCTTTTCATTCTTAAAATGCTAACTTGATCAAAAGTTATTAAATTCCTTATGCAGTACAATACATGCATCAAGGCAACATTTGGTTGGTTCTGGAATTAGATTATTACTAACATTTAAACATTTAATTCACTTTTTATGCATTTGATTATCATGAAAAACAATCAATTTAATATTTCTTTTAATTAGGGCCATCTTTTCTTTTAAGGATTGAGTGATCAGGGTTGAAAGTAAATTTGAATAAAATAATAAAATAATACATATAAGAAGAGCATAGCTGAAATTGCCTTTACAATGGTAAAATAAAAGCCTATTCAAAATCAACATTTACACATGATAGATTTAATTGTAGAACTTTATAATATGACTCAAAATATAGGCATAGAAGTATATATTCATTAGTAATTAGATATCAGACAAAAGTTGTTTCAAAGACAAAAAAACAAACTTTTGAAGTGACATGGTTGTGCTCTATCTACATACCATTTCTTCCATTATAGATGAAGTGGTCACTTTCATTTATTTTAATAAAAAATCATCATCCTCAATAAATAAAGAGATCTTAATAAAATATATTTTTGAGTATGATAATGAAAGATTAAAACAAATGAATCACGAAGTCAAAGCAATTTAATTATTAATTTTAACAATCATTTGATTCATAGAAAACATATACAATAAAAGTTATTAAATACTTTATTTTCTCCTACTTTCTTATCTTTATTTTAACAATCATTTTATGTACTTAGTATAGATGCAATAAAGTAGTCCAAAAAATTTGTTAAAGCAAACCAATGGCACAAAATTACATAATTCACTTATATCAATACCACAAAATTACCTTGATTGTAATTAAAATAATCCATAACATAAGTTTAACGGAGTAATATAAGGATCAACTAATGTCGCCTATGTGGCCTCTGTGGCAACGCATCAGTGCCAGGAGTGTAATGCTGTGGAGGTTGTCGTGGCCTTTGACGTAACATGTGATGTTCCTCCACAAGTACTTCTTCCTCAGCAACATTATATGTAGGAAGGGAGCTGCATATAAAATATGGGCTGAGGTATGCTTCCAAATCCGGTGGCACTTGCTAACTGAAGAGGTCCGTAGAGGGCCCTTATTCATAATAGGAAGAGGGTCCAACATATCCACTGTAATGTTGAGGAGCGTCCTGGGTCACTGAAAATTGTACATCATGCTCACTTCTGTCATCAAAGTATCCTTGATCCTGAATATGCAATTGCGTACGCAACCCACGGCAAAGCTCTGCCACCCTGTTTATATCTCTCTACTGCTGTGTATCATCTGTACCATTGAAATGTTGGCACAAAGCAGTTCCATACCCAGGAAGAAATCCCTCTAAATTAATAAAATTAATATGTTAGTTAACTCACCAAAAAAGGCATCTAAGAAATTTTAATGTACCAAAAGGCGCTCAGAGGGAGCTCTAGGATATGCCGTGGTGGGGGGCTCAACAGGTGCTTTCAACATGTATAGAGTTGCCCATGACTTATACCACTGTAGGTAATGATGCACCATGTAGTCACTATACTGATCAAGGAGCTCCCCACCAACTACATATCCACGCATGCTCTCCCATATGATAATGTGGGCTTGGTGGTATAGCATCCAATTCATGTCTGGTTTTCCACCACCATCTACCCTTTTAAAGCTTGGTTCCATTGAGTGGATGTCAGTCATGGGGCACAATCCAAACTGTCTTCATACTCTATCTAGTAAGTGCCACTCAACCCTCTTCCAACTAATCAAGGGCACTCTGTGAGACCTGAGCACGAATATCAGTCGTGTATGGCAGCCAAATAACCTGCACATTCGAAAGAATTGCATATACAAAATGTAAATAATTATGTGGTTTAAGCAATTCTTAATTTTAGTAACATACCTGATTGTCAAGCAAACCATCGAGCTCATCTCTATAGCTAATGATATTCCCGACAGGTAACTCTCTCAGCTGATCCTCTTTCCACCTATTACAAATATGTTATGAATATATTAGATTTAATTGCATATAATCTTAATAAATAAATATAATTAAATTAGATAACTTCATACCTGAAGCCAACACTAAGTCCATGGAGTTCTACCAGAAAGGGAACACGAAGCACTGGACGTCCTACATGCAGATGCTCCCAAGCCTAGATCTATAATAAATGAATGCAACAAGCTATGTTGGCCCTACTGGGCCGTGTTGCTTCTCCCAACTCCCTATAAAGATGGGTTGAAATAGCTCCCCCAAGAGAGTATGTACTGATGTGATGCTGCTTCCAATATTGTTCCTTATAAAGACATCCAATTAGTAGCATTTACACAAAATATTCAACATAATAATAATAAGTTGAATGAAATGTCATATACTCCATCAGGTTGCGCTGCCCTATGTGTACCATGTAATGAAGCAATACTAGGATGGAGCTTAGTAGGAGGTGGAGCATCACTACTACCCTCTCTTGAGGGGCCACCAGTGGCCCGTTTCTTTCTACGTCGTCGTTGGTCAGTAGCCATTAGACTTGTAGGATAATTAAGAATACGAACCAAGATGTCATAACAAAAATATTGAAGCATTAAAAATCAAAATTATATTTCACAGCATATAATAGAAATTAAAAATATTGCCAATTAAAAAAATTATCAATTTCACAGCATTAACAATATATGATAAGAAAAAATAAATCTTAGGGATAATCTTTTCTATATATGATAATCATGAAAATACTCATTTTAAATTATGATAACTTAAATAAATATTATATTTATTATTTGGTTATGAATAAAGAATAATTATTTGAAGCATTTAAAGTGAAATTTATATTTCATACTTAAACATAATTATTAATTCTACATGTGTTGTCAAATCGGCATGTGGTGTCATATCAACGTGTGTGATCAAATCAATATGTGATGTTAAAACAGTTCATCTTGTCAAATCACTTAGTCAAGTAAAATCAGGCATTTTCTTTCAAAGCAAAGTAATGTACCTCTACCCAGATGAAGTTCTTCTATAAATTGATAATCCTTCCATTGTTAACATCACACTACCTAGTACATTGCATTCATATTGAAATGTGGAGAGCAAGAAAGTATCAGACTGAAAAGATTTCTTTGAAGCAGTTGATTACAGAGGGTAGCAGTTGAGTTCATAGATGTTTAGCATTCAAACTGATGATGCATTGGAGGAGAAGGCTAGAATGAATCATATCTACCAGTGCTGTGTTCATTCCTGGTCAGAAAAAGCGGACATCAAGCTATGGGAGACATACACGGATCTTATGAGGTATCCATCTCACAGGGATGGAACAGGTTTAAATGAGGAAGCCTGGAAGTATGTGCAAAGGGAGGTTTCAAAATTTTTAGCACATATAGCGCCAATTAACACTTTGAAGACTAGAGAAACCGAAATTAGACGCCATGATGATGGATCGTTCAAGGAGATATTGGACAACCAAATAATGGATATTGCTCACTGCATCCTTTACCGTAAATGGGATGATAAGGCAGATGTGTTCTTCATCAAGACATATGATAATCTGAGTTTTATACCTGTTAGATGGAGGAAGGACTTTCTTGATGCAACAGACTGGTAATCTGTACAACTTTGGTTTACACAGAGGTTTGGTTGTAGCCCTAGTCAAACCCAACTCCAAGCTCACACTCGCACCGCACTACAAAAGCGTTGAAGGATTCTCTCATCCTTAGAACTTTCATGAGTGGAGATGGCAACCTAGTTTGTATCGAGTGACTTATGTTTTATCCTAGTAAAAAATCTATGTATGTGCTTCGTAGTTTGTGTCAAGTGGCATATGTATGTGTTTGTATCACGTGACTTATATTTTATCGAATGACTTAGTCAAATTATGAAGTAATTATGAAGTTGTTGTTGATCTATACATGAACTTCAACTAAAGTTTAAGGTACATAAACCATTTAGTACATCAAATACACACACAATCACTGGCACTTATACAAATAAATGAAATACTAATTTCTACAAGCAAATCTTATTGGACAAATGGCTCTGCTGTGACCAACTGAATGATAAGCTCCACAAACCCTATTGCTCCGTGGTCGTGACTCATCCATTGTATTTGAAAGTTCGATAGGGATGTTAAGCCCTAGTGAACTAGTCCCGAGGCTAACCAAGAGGGGGGGTGAATTGGTTATTTAAAAATTTCACGATAACTATGAAAATTTTTTTATAACGTGCAGCGGAAACGAATTAAAACAACGATAAAAAGATCAACCACAGATATTCACCCAAGCAGTTAATATCAGGAAAAATTAAAGTGCAGAATTGAATCAGAAAAGCAAACCAGATTTTATAGTGGTTCGGTCAACTTGACCTACGTCCACTCCCCGGAGCCTCCCCTCCGGGTATTGCACTAAACAGAAGTCTCTCTCCTTTTGCTCCCACAGCAAGGCGGAGAAGCCTGTACAAAAATCTCCTTTTCACCACACGGTTAGGCAGAGAACCTGACCTCCTTTCGCTTCCTCCTGAAGCAGGCAGAGAACCTTCGAACTCCTTTCGCTTCCTCCTGAAGCAGGCAGAGAACCTACGAACTCCTTTTGCTTCCACCTGAAGCAGGCAGAGAACCCCGGATCTTCTTGCGAACGATCCTCCCACGACGAACACCGACTAGACGAAAGACGACGAGCGGAGAAGACGACTCTGATCCGTGCTCGGAGCAACCTTAGTGAATCCCTCACTAACTCCCCCTCATAAGATCTTCTCTCTCTCTCCCAACTCTCTCTCTCTCTAGGGTTTCTCAGGGAAAGAAGGCAGCAAAAGATTTTTCCAAAAATTGGAAAAAGTTCTATTAAAGGAGGGCTTAAAATTTGCCCTAAATCTCAACTAGTCGGCCAAGATCATCCAGGACGATCGGTAGATCGTCCTGTACGATCAGTTCAAATTCAGCTGTTTCAGCCTGGACGATCTGGCTCTTCTGGACGATCAGTAGAAAAAATTATTCATATCGTCCCGTACGATCCTGCTATCGTCCGGGACGATTAGTGCAAATTGAGGGAAATCGTACAGAAGACAGTTTGGGTCGTCCAGAGAAATCTGTGCTGGACGACCAAAAAATGACTTGATCATCCAGGACGATGGGGTCATCATCCTGTACAATTAGTTTAAAAAGGCCCCAAATTATCCTGTACATAGTTCTGGACGTACAGCTTAAATGCACTAGACGATCAAGATCGTCCGGGACGATCCTGTGATCGTCCAGGACGATATGATCGTATCAACCAAAAATAAATTGCTTTCCTTAATTACCAGATTAAATTAGGCATGATTGTACTGGATCGTCCGGGACGATACACGTATCATCCGGGACGATCAGACCAAGTATCTAAAAATAAGAACTTGCCTAACTTGATCTAGCGGCTGAGAATTTCTGATTTGGGCATATCATCCCGTACGATCCGGAGATCGTCCAGGACGATCGGCTCAATCAGACCCTCTTAACTTAGTCACCCTAATTAGGGTTTCTGTTTTAACTGGATCGTCCAGGACGATGTGGAGATCGTCCAGGACGATCTGAACAAATTTTTAACAGAAACTCTAATTCACTCAATCTCTCTCCCTGAGTGTGTGTGTGCAAGGTTACTTAGCTAGGGAATCAGTTACATTACAATTGACTCAATAAAAAGAAAAATCATACATTTGACACACTTGGATCCAATCTTGAGTTGGCTTGAGTGGCTCGCGGTCTTTTGTGCCTGAAACAGATTAGCTAAGCAAAATATACTGGAAACATGTTTGTCATCATCAAAACCAGATTTGCAACAATCTCCCCCTTTTTGATGATGGCAAACATTTGTAAAGTAGTCTGAAAATAAAAGTAAACTAGGAGATCAAACAAACAAACATTTTTTAAATTTTCATTTAACAGCTAAAATAATACAGGAAACATGACTCAGAAAACAGAAACAGACACGACTACAACTGACTCCCCTTTTTGACATCACAAAAAGGAGGAGCGAAAAACATAACACGGAAATAAAACATAAAATAAAACATAAATAGAACAACTACACGACAAAAAACTAAAACTGAGGCGGATCCTGATCGGAAGAAGGAGGTGGGTATGATTTTGAATGAATCGTCCAGGACGATTTTTGGATCGTCCAGGACGAAGAGGATCGTCCAGGACGATCGGTGTATCGTCCAGGACGATGTGAAGAAAAGCAGAAAAGGATGAAGGATGAAGATGATCGATCAGGATCCTAAAAACACAACCATGAAAACAAAATAACAAAAAGATAAATAAAACTGACCGCAAAAACACATAGAAGTTTTTTTTTTTTTTTTGATTAAGCTGCTCTTAGAAAATCAGAATTTTTTTCTTGACTTTAGATTCAAAAACCAATGACAGGACGATTGACAGCGCTGAAATCCAGAAAAGGTTGGAAATAATCAACATTCGTAGCTCCGACCCCGGGCACCTTATCGATGCAAACCTCTTTCAAAACAAAAATCCGATTCAGAATAAAAGATATTAGATTTGAAAAGAAATCTTTTCAAGCCTCGTTCCAGAAAAATATCTGATATAATAGTGTTACAAAGTAAAAAATCAGAAATCAGGATTTTCAAGACTCAAGCTTTTGAAAATATTAAGTGGCGCACAGAGTTTTCTAAGACATTTAATAATCTGAAAGGGAAGAAAGCTTGTTTTGGGCTCATTTTGTGCCTCTTTTTCAAATTGGTTGGCGCTTTGCGCATCTTTTGATTTTTTGATGCACTTTGTGTATTCAATTTGGCAATTTCGCATCTTTTCAGTTTTGGGCTCATTTTATGCCTCTTTTTCAAATTATCTGGCACACTGCGCATCTTTTATAAGCTTTCTCCTTTTCATAATCATTAAAGAGTCTCAGCTGTGAGATTATCTTCTAGACATAGGAGATAACTCTCCGCAGTAAGGAAGAACGATTCACAAAACAAAAGCCATACAATATATGATAAATGCAATCACTTGGTTTAGAAAATCAAACTAATGACTCAAGACTTTGAAAAATACTATTGATATGAGGTAGATTACTGTAGGAAGATAAAATAATATCTATTTCAAAAACTAACATTTTAATTTTGAAAAGGATTTTTATTCAAAAGAAACTACACACCAGTAAAGGAGTTAGAGGAAGAGAAATAATTATCAATGTTTCTTCCCTTTAACAGATTCAGCGAAGTCAATCACTGCTTATCAGCTTCCAAACCAAAACAAGGTAAAAACTCCCAGTCAAAAATTCAGATCACCAGAAGTAGTGAGCGGTGATCAGATCTTAAAAAGTATAAAACAGTAAGTGTAAGATATGAACCAGTAAATAAATAAAAATAGGTAGAAAATCATAGCAAAGTAAATACTCAAATCAAACTAACAATAAGTCTAACATAGAAATCAGCAAAAGAAATAAAATCAACTGAAAGCAAATAATCAAACCAAAACTAACTAACAGAAATCAGAAATCAGAATACCAAAACTAACTAACAGAAATCAGAATACCAATCAGAACAATCATAAATCAGCAGTCATCAGAATCAAGCATTTATATCAATCACTCCTAATCTGGTTCTCAAAATGCTGAATGAGTCAAAGGCCAGTGGTTTAGTGAATATGTCAGCCAGCTGATTTTCAGTTGCTACGTGGTGTAGCTCAATGTCCCCTTTTGTAACATGGTCCATAATGAAGTGATGCCTAATGTCAATGTGTTTGGTCCTAGAATGTTGGATTGGATTCTTAGAGATACAGATGGCACTAGTATTATCACACAGAACAGAGATTGTGCCAACAGGTACTCCTAAATCCAAGACTTGCTGCTTCAACCAAAGAACTTGGGCCACACAACTCCCTAAGGCAATGTACTCAGCTTCAGCAGTGGAAAGTGAAACTGAGTTCTGTTTTCTACTAGACCAGGAGACTAACGACTGTCCTATGAACTGACAAGTCCTAGAAGTACTCTTCCTATCCACCCTACACCCCGCAAAATCAGAATCAGAATATCCAATGATCTCAAAAGAGGTGTTGTGCCTAGGGTACCAAATTCCTAGGTTTGGGGTTCCTAAAAGATATCTAAGAATTCTCTTAACAGCAGTTAGGTGGGACTCTTTAGGATCAGCCTGAAACCTAGCACAAAGACAGACACTAAACATGATATCAGGTCGGCTAGCAGTCAGGTAAAGCAGGGAACCTATTATCCCTCTATACTTCTTCTGATCAACAGATTTTCCATTTGAATCCTTATCTAACTGAACTGAGGAGGGCAAGGGAGTATTGATTGGCTTGGCTTTGTCCATTTCATATTTCTTCAAAATGTCCTTAGTGTATTTTGATTGATTGAGAAAGATTCCATCATCCGTTTGCCTTATGCTAAATCCCAAAAAGTAGGACAATTCTCCCATCATACTCATCTCAAATTCTTTACTCATTATTTTAGAAAACTCTTCACATAAGTATTTATCAGAAGATCCAAAAATTATATCATCAACATAGATCTGGATAATGAGTAAGTCATCTCCTAATCTCCTCAGAAAAAGGGTGGTGTCTACACTCCTCTTAACAAAGTCTCTTTCTAACAGGAATGTGCTAAGCCTCTCATACCAAGCTCTGGGTGCCTGTTTCAATCCATATAAGGCCTTTTTTAATTTATAGACATGACTTGGATATTGGGAACTCTCAAAACCTGGGGGTTATTCTACAAAAACATCTTCTTTAATTACCCCATTTAAAAAGGCACTCTTAACATCCATTTGAAACAGCTTAAATCCCTTATAACAGGCAAAGGCTAGTAGCACTCTAATGGCTTCCAATCTAGCTACAGGGGCAAAAGTCTCCTCAAAATCAATCCCTTCTATCTGATTATACCCCTTAGCCACCAATCTTGCCTTATTTCTCAACACCACACCAGAATCATTCATCTTATTCTTAAAGACCCACTTGGTTCCCACAATACTTTGATTTTTAGGTCTTTCTACTAACTCCCAAACACCATTCCTTACAAATTGATTTAATTCTTCTTGCATAGCTAAAATCCAAAATTCATCCGACAGGGCTTGATTGATGTTGGTGGGTTCAGTCATTGAGATAAAGGCAGAATGGTTTACTTCCTTCCTAAGTCCATGCCTAGTCCTAACACCTTCAGAAGGGTCTCCTAAGATCAGTTCTTTAGGATGACTCAAAGAATATCTCCAATCTCTAGGCAAATCTGTTTGAGGTTCTACCCTTTCCTCCAAATTTGTATTTCCAACTCCTTGGGTAACCTCAATAATCTCTTCATCTTCTACTTCAGATCTAGACTCCTTAGGATCAGATTCATCAAACACTACATGGGTTGTTTCTTCCACCACCAAAGTCTTCCTATTGAACACCCTAAAGGATTTCCCCACACTTGAATATCCTAAGAACACTCCTTCATCAGATTTGGGGTCAAATTTTCCTAAGGGTGACTTCCCGTTGTTCAGAATGAAAACCTTACAGCCAAAGACATGGAGGTGGGACAGATTTGGAGTTCTACCCTTAATGATCTCATAAGGTGTCTTGTTCAGTTTGACTCTCACATTCACCCTATTCAGCACATAACAGGCAGTGTTCACCGCTTCAGCCCAAAAATATTTTGGAAGTGAATACTCGGCAAGCATGGCTCTAGCGGCTTCCACTAAGGTCCTGTTCTTCCTTTCAGCTACCCCGTTCTGCTGAGGGGTCCTAGGAGCTGAAAAATTGTGACTAATCCCATGATCCTCACAAAAACTTCCAAATCTTTCATTTTCAAACTCCCCTCCGTGATCACTATGGATGGTAATAATCTCACATCCTAACTTCTTCTGAATCTAAGTAGAGAAGGATCTAAACTCATCAAATGACTCAGATTTATGTGACAAAAACTTAACCCAAGTGAACCTCGAATAATCATCTACAATCACAAAACCATAGACTCTCCCCCCTAAGCTGGCAGTGCTAATGGGTCCAAAGAGGTCCATGTGAAGAACTTCTAAAGGTCTAGAGGTGCTAATATCCTTAACAGAGTGAAAAGAGGACTGGACTTGCTTCCCTAACTGACAGGCATCACACAGGTGATCCTTAGTGAACTTAAGCTTAGGCACACCTCTAACTAAGTCCTTTTGGGTGACTCTCCTAAGGGTTTTCATACTGGCATGACACAATCTCCTATGCCATAACCAAGACTCATTAGCAGCAGTTTTTAAGCAAATTGAATTATCAGATTTAATGCTACTTACATCCAGCTTGTAGGCGTTGTTGATCCTCTGCCCCTGCAAAACAACTTCATCATTTAAGCTTAAAATGCAGCCAGTGGGCAGGAATTTGATGCTGTATCCCTTGTCACAGAGTTGACTGATGCTCAGCAGGTTGTGTTTCAGTCCATCTACAAGCAAAACATTATCAATCATAAAGTTCTTTGAATCACCAATTATACCTGTGCCTACCACCTTTCTGGTGGTGTTATCTCCAAGTGTAACCTTGCCTCCATCTCTGGCCTCCAGCGAAATGAACTGATTTGCATCTCCAGTCATATATCTAGAACATCCGCTGTCCAGGTACCACATGCTCTCACGAGGTCTTATGTGAGAGCACTCCTACAAAAGTATCAAACGTCAGTCTTAGGAACCCAAACAGGTTTGGGTTCCTTCTTATGAAAAGAAGAATACAATGCATACGTGCTGTGCTGTGAAACAGGCAGTTTGGGTTTCCACACCCAATGTGTACTACGGTGAACAGTGCAGGTGTGAGAAATATGTCCTAACATGCCACATGAAAAACATCTAACACCAGGAAAAGGGTTAACTAATCTATGTGGATGATAATGCCTCTTCCTAGATGTATATGAAACATGCTTTGAAGAACATGCTTTGAAGAACTTGCAACAGATTTTTCAAAAGGTGGCGGTGCATAAAACTGTTCAAAAGTAGGCGGTGTTTTGTTCTTTTCAAAAGCACTGATCTTTATTTTCAAAAACTCATTTTCTTTCTTTAAACTTGCAATTTCAAATTTCAAGGTTCCCTTGCTACTTTTTACTTCACATGCCATTGTATCTAATTCTTTAAAAGCTCTTTCTAAGTCCACATGCGTAGTTTTCAATGAATCATGCTCAGAAACTAAATCAGAATATTTTTTATTCAACTCATCGAATTCATCAAGCAAAGACATGTGATTTGAATCAAGTGTGGAATGATCTTTAACTACAGAATCATGCTCTTTTTGCAAAGTTAAGTAATCTAATTTCAAACTAGCATGAGTTTTCTTAAGCTTCCTATACGATGTATGAATTCTTTCAGAAACTTCAAATAATTGATCGTAGGTAAGCTCACATACCTCGTCCTGATCCGACTGACCAGGGTGATCATCAGCCATAAGACACAAGTTTGTTTCCTCCTCTTCAGCTTCAGTCTCAGAAGAGTCGGATGTAGAGTCTGCCTAGAACGCCTTCTGAATCCGCTTCTTGTCCTTTCTGAACTTTGGTTTCTCCTCACCCTTCTCCTTGCTTGGGTGAGCTTTAAGTGTTGGACAATCAGCCTTTATGTGTCCAGGCTTCCTGCATTCAAAACAAACAGATTCAGATGAACTCTTAAAATTTTTATTGGACTTACCCTTGTTCCACTTCTGATAGTTCTTATATTTCTTCCTTAGAAAGCTTTTGAATTGCCTTGTGATTAAGGCAACATCATCGCTATCAGACCCGAAAGTGCTAGCATCTGAATCCTTGGCCTTTAGTGCCACTGTCTTCTCTTTCTTGCGTTCACCTGCATCAAGTTGCCTTTGGTTCACCCCTTGCTCGTAAGCAATAAGTGATCCAAGTAAGCTGTCAATAGAGTAAGTGTTTAAATCTTTAGATTCAGTAATAGCAGTAATCTTAGCATCATAAGAAGCAGACAAACATCTTAGAATTTTGTTCACTCTTTCGTAGTTAGTAAGTTCTCTACCTAGAACATGCAAAGAGGTAACAATCTGAGTGAACCTTGTGTACATTTCTGAAATAGTCTCACTAGGTTTCATGCGAAAAAGTTCGTAATCATTTAATAAGATGTTTAACCTAGACTGTTTGACTTCAGTTGTACCTTCGTATGTTATGCACAATCTATCCCAGATTTCCTTTCCCGTTGTACAAGTAGAAACACGCATATAGTCTTCGAATTTTAAAGCACAAAAGAAATAGTTCAAGCATTTTGCATTTAACTGTGCTAAATCACGATCATCAAACGTCCAATCAATAAAAGGCAGTTCAGTTTTCACATTGTTAATCAGTCTAAAAGGTGGTTTGTATCCGTCCTTAACTAACATCCACATGCGATAATCAATAGAATGTAGAAAAGTAGACATGCGTGTTTTCCAAAAATCAAAAAGAATATTATCAAATAATGGTGGTCTTGTAATAGTATATCCTTTAGCAGTATTACGATTATTATAGTTAGCCATGGATCAAATTCAAAAGTTTTTAAACCTAAATTTTGAATCCCTCTCTGATACCACTTGAAAGTTTGATAGGGATGTTAAGCCCTAGTGAACTAGTCCCGAGGCTAACCAAGAGGGGGGTGAATTGGTTATTTAAAAATTTCACGATAACTATGAAAATCTTTTTATAACGTGCAGCGGAAACGAATTAAAACAACGATAAAAAGATCAACCACAGATATTCACCCAAGCAGTTAATATCAGGAAAAATTAAAGTGCAGAATTGAATCAGAAAAGCAAACCAGATTTTATAGTGGTTCGATCAACTTGACCTACGTCCACTCCCCGGAGCCTCCCCTCCAGGTATTGCACTAAACAGAAGTGTCTCTCCTTCTGCTCCCACAGTAAGGCGGAGAAGCCTGTACAAAAATCTCCTTTTCACCACACGGTGAGGCAGAGAACTCGACCTCCTTTCTCTTCCTCCTGAAGCAGGCAGAGAACCTTCGAACTCCTTTCGCTTCCTCCTGAAGCAGGCAGAGAACCTACGAACTCCTTTTGCTTCCACCTGAAGCGGGCAGAGAACCCCGGATCTTCTTGCGAATGATGCTCCCACGACGAACACCGACTAGACGAAAGACGACGAGCGGAGAAGACGACTCTGATCCGTGCTCGGAGCAACCTTAGTGAATCCCTCACTAACTCCCCCTCACAAGATCTTCTCTCTCTCTCCCAACTCTCTCTCTCTCTAGGGTTTCTCAGGGAAGGAAGGCAGCAAAAGATTTTTCCAAAAATTGGAAAAAGTTCTTTTAAAGGAGGGCTTAAAATTTGCCCTAAATCTCAACTGGTCGGCCAAGATCGTCCAGGATAATCGGTAGATCGTCCTGTACGATCAGTTCAAATTCAGCTGTTTCAGCCTGGACGATCTGGCTCTTCTGGACGATCAGTAGAAAAAATTTTTCATATCGTTCCGTACGATCCTGCGATCATCCGGGACGATTAGTGCAAATTGAGGGAAATCATCCAGAAGACAGTTCGGGTCGTCCTGAGAAATCTGTGCTGGACGACCAAAAATGACTTGATCGTCCAGGACGATGGGGTCATCGTCCTGTACGATTAGTTCAAAAAGGCCCCAAATCGTCCTGTACATAGTTCTGGACGTACAGCTTAAATGCACTAGACGATCAAGATCGTCCGGGACGATCCTGCGATCGTCCAGGACGATATGATCGTATCAATCAAAAATAAATTGCTTTCCTTAATTACCAGATTAAATTAGGCATGATTGTACTGGATCGTCCGGGACGATACACGTATCGTCCGGGACGATCAGACTAAGTATCTAAAAATAAGAACTTGCCTAACTTGATCTGGCGGCTGAGAATTTCTGATTTGGGCATATCGTCCCGTACGATCCGGAGATCGTCCAGGACGATCGGCTCAATCAGACCCTCTTAACTTAGTCGCCCTAATTAGGGTTTTTGTTTTAACTGGATCGTCCAGGACGAAGTGGAGATCGTCCAGGACGATCTGAACAAATTTTTAACAGAAACTCTAATTCACTCAATCTCTCTCCCTGAGTGTGTGTGTGCAAGGTTACTTAGCTAGGGAATCAGTTACATTACAATTGACTCAATAAAAAGAAAAATCATACATTTGACACACTTGGACCCGATCTTGAGTTGGCTTGAGTGGGTCGCGGTCTTTTGTGCCTGAAACAGATTAGCCAAGCAAAACACACTAGAAACATGTTTGTCATCATCAAAACTAGATTTGCAACAATGTGATATCAATTTGTCCTTGGACGACCTGACCATCGAAGATAGTTTGGGGGGAGAAGTGGGAACAAACTAATGTTGGGATCATGTTGACGTCATTCATCCTTATTGGGGATATGGTGAAATTCTATGGAATAACATAACTTGTAATTGCTCATCGTGTAGTATGGAGAAACATGATCTAAATGTATTTTCCTTAACATTGCTACACAACAAATGACATGTGCACATGGTATGTAAAATAGCAAAAGTTTCCCACAACTGCACTTGCATCTCCTCCCATCAAGTAAATCAACACGATATGATCTGGACGATATGTCAAAAACCTGAAATTCATGCATGTTAAGTATTATTCATTCTGGCATTCTTCTTGCCTCCTCCTCAGCCCTTCTAACTGTTCTTTGTGCATGTGGCGCAAAGAAGAAATTATTCTACCTCTCCTCAGATGCAATGAAATCCAAGCGCCTTATGAATATGGCAACAACATTATAGTATATAGCTGTTATCAAGGCTTGAACTGGCAACCCTCGAGCTCTCTTCAGTACACCATTAAAAGACTCTGCTGCATTGGTTGTCATAACACCATATCTAAATCCTCCATCGTATGTTAAGCACAATCGGCTCACATCTCAATCTACCAACCATTGGTGAAGATCTTGCTTGATTTTTTTATGTCTTCCAAACATCTGTGACGCACTCGTGGGTCATCAGTATTACCAGCTGTATACATTTTTTGGCACAGAAATTCTACGTCACTTATCCACATCTGTCATACTGCTTTCTTGAAATTCTCTCGTAGATGCCGTAGGCAGTGTCGATGAGCTGCATAAGGGAAAATTTCTCTATAACCTCTAACTAAGTCTGCATGCCTATCTAAGATTATATATAGATTTGGCCTGCTTGTCACACCCGGTAGCAGCTCATTAAGTTACCGTAGAAACCATATCCAGGATTCAGTACTCTTTGATTCAACAATGGCGAATACAAGAGGAAAAAGGCCATTATTAGCATCCAAACCAATTGCAGTTAATAATGTACCGTGATATTTATCGAGAAAGAATGTGCCATCAAGTCTAAGAACTGGCCGGCAATACATCCACCCAATAACAGAAGGACCGAATGCCCAAAAGAGCCTTTGAAACCTATTGACCTGTGAGCTTTGAATTCTATAGACCGTTTGAGGCATTGCAGAGGCAACATCATCTATGAATAAATTGAGAATACGGTATGACTCCTCCCAACTCTCGAAAACAACCTTAATAGCCTTTCTTCGTGCGTCCCAGGCCTTCATGTATGAAACTTTAATATTGAACTTAGCTTCCATGCGACCTATAATCTCCCTTGGCTTCAAGTCCATTTGCTTTCTAATGGTTGGTAGTATATAGAAACTAATAAATTGGGAATTGCATTGACGATGGCCACTTTTGAGAATTGGAGTGGTGCAGGTACTTTATAGATGAAATTTTTCATATACCACGTAATCGTTTGCTCTTAGTAGAATGAACCCACCATAGGCAAGGAGGGACCGGGCTATCATGCTTTGCACAACAATCTATAAATTTTTGGGTATTTGATGCTATGATAATATATTGCACATTATTCATAATTGACCAATATTGTAATGTAAATTGAAGATCACTCTTTCTCGTGAAACACATACCTTCAATTAATTCATTAGGAATTGAAAATTCATCCTCGACCATCACCTCATCGTTAATATCATCAAATTCAATTTCCTGATCCTATTCTTCTATAGTCCTACAGGTCTCAGTATAGTTATTATTGGCCACCATTGTATCCTCACTAGCAACTGATCTAGAACAGTAATCTTAGATGAAATTTCTTATCTCCCCATTATCATCTGCAATTCCATCAGTATCTACATGTAGAGAATCAACACCATCATCCTCAAAGCACTCCTCGCTTGAGCCACTACTCATAATCTCATAATTGTAATGATCCAAAGGGATTGATTGTGTAGAATGTAGTAGAGGTTCATGAGTATGTTGGTTTGTTGTATCACTACATTGAAAATAGTATTGATCAATATTATCGATTATTTATTAAACAAATTAAAACATTTTTAGTGAACTATTATTCAAATGTGATATAGGGTACTCACTAATGAAGGAGCTCTTCTACTGCTTCTACCCTTGAAGGACCAGCAACCACATCTACCATTTCAGCTAGGGCTACAATTTCATATCATTGTGAATTTGGAGGCTCAGTAATATCTCCAGTCTTATTAATCTCTTTGATATCGACGTACAAGATGAGAAATTCTATTTCATCTTGGCATAATAAAACTTCACAAACCTCCTCATCCTCAACATGTGAGGCAACAAACTAATTTCCCACGGGTACTCAACATACTAAATTCACAGAATAGTTTGAAGGATCATACTTCAGAGCTCGAAGTACCCTTAACTTAAGTTGTTCTAAGTTTATATCTCTCGGCACCTGTAAGGGACGATTCTTACCCCCAGAATAACTTGGCGCAAATTTGTCATCCACTTGTAACTCACCTCCATACAGTAGCATGAAGGTTGCACCACGTACACTCATTATTGAACTCGTTTGTTCCACTATGAAAGATGAACAAATCACAAAATCGTAATATACCTCAAATTTAATTTACAGTAAGTCTACTCGCTAAATAGAAATTATAATTACTATACCTAATATTAACATGATAATATCATAACGAAATACCACAATAATTCAATATATGAATTTATAATACCCAATAAATTACTTCTAATTAACTCACTACCAAATAATAACTCTAAATAAATAATCATTTTA
>CM034307.1:30821642-30888664 GCA_019925795.1 Dendrobium chrysotoxum | reverse complement strand
CATATCGTTCTATCCAGGCATTATTAGCTCGAGGTTCTTCATCAAACATTAGCGTGGACAGTCCACAAGCTCAAAGAAACCTTGATCTCCCAAATCCACCATTTGGATTAGGTATGAAATGCAACCCTAGATCATACACTTAACATAAATAACATTTCAAAAAGTGCTTTTTGAACTTTCTAATAAAACCCCCATTAATGCTCTTCATATATGCTATCTATGTTTAAAATTTTATTGAATTTGATTGCATATATCACAAGAATAATTCAAATTTATGTTTCTGGGGCATTTTCGGCATTCTGCATGTTCTCTACATGATTTGAGCTGTTGATCTTCTAATCAATGGCTCATATCTCGCCACTCCGTTCAAATCCTCAAGCTGCAGTTTGATACAACAGTTAGTTTCCCGTTCAACACGATCTCGAGTGTCCATTCCAAACGGTGGAAGATCGGACGGCATCCGCTTTTCACTAACGCAGATAAGTAAAATCTGGCAATGATTCGCGGCGACATAATTATTGCCAATGATTGCCCGCTGCTGCACGTTTTGAGCCCACAAACTGGACGCTGCCATGCGTCCTCCCCACCGTCGGCACCGCCAGAATTATTTAAATAGTTTTAAATTAATTTTAAAATTATTTAATTTCAAGAAAATCTTAAAAAATCTTTTAAAATTCAATTTAAGTTCAAAAAATCAATACAATATATTTAATTGCTCATATTTTAATTCCCTATAATTTAAAATTAAATTCAATTTAAAATGTTTATTATATTTTAAGTTATTTTAAATATTTAAATACTTAAGTTTTAATTAATATTTAATTTAAGATTAATCTAAATATTTTAAAATTCAACGTCTTATTTTAAATATTTTAAATAACCAAAGAAATACTTTCAAATATTTAATTTTGAAATTAAAATCCATTTGAAATATTTTATAGATTTTAAGTATTTTAAGTGATTTTAATTTATTAATGAATTAAATAATTATTTAAATAATTAATATCGAACTAAATATTAAATAAAATATTTTCAAAACTTCAAAAAATTTTATTTTATTTTGAATAAGCAGAAAAGATATTTCAAATATTTTAAAATTATAATTTATTTACAATATCTAATATATTTGAAATAACTTCAATTGTTTTGATTATTTGAATATTCAACTAATATTTGATTAAATTTAAATCCAAATACTTTTACAAATTTTAAGAAAATTATTTTAAATTGCTTTAAAATTCCAGAGAAAATTTAAGATTTAATTTTATTTAATTTAAGAATTATTTTAAATACTAATAAGGTTAGATTATTTAAAATACTTGTAATTAACATAAAGATTTGAAAATTAAAAAAAAAAATTAAATTAAATCAGAAAAATACAAATAATATCCTAAAATTTTTAGATTATTAAATATTTTAATTTAAAATTAATTTTAAAATTTAAAATTGTTTTATTTTAAATAATTTGAATTATTTGAATATTTATATATTTAATTAATATTTAATTAAATATTATATTAAATATTTAAAAATTAATTTTTTTTCAAAATATTTTAAAATAACCAGAGGATCTCTTACAATATTTTAAATTATTTGGATGAAATTTTTTTAAATTTTTAATTTTAAAACTTATATTTACATTTATATAAGTATTTATATATATATTTATATATTTAATATTTATAATTTATTTTAAAATATATATATTTAAATCTTTAATCTTTGAGAGCTCCTATGAAATTTTAAGCATAGATTGAGCTACTTGAATTGATTAATGGGGAGTGATCATTAATCAATGAATAATTACCTTGTTAATTATTCATTGATTAATTTTCTGATTAATTAAGCCTCATTTTGATCTTTGTATGCTTAGGGTGCACACACTTGCACCTAGTTTAGGCTCTCCTAGTCCTAGGAATTGATTGTGATGTTCATGTGTGCATTATGTATTTGTCCAGAGTTAGTAGAACTTTGATTCAAACCTACTTAACTTAGTGACACCATTAAGGATAATAATTAAGGATTCATGTAGAGAACTTAGAATAGTTATATAAAATAGGATACACCTTCTATTGACATGAATTTAAATCATTAGAACATGGTGACATTCTCCAGCCTATAGGAAAATTCTCATTGACTTTTGAAACTATTAAGCCCCTAAATTAATTTCTTAAATTTAAACCTTAATTAAGCCCTTAAAACTTCCAAAAAATTTAATAAATCAATTTTAAATAAAAAAAAAACACATAATACCTCTAACTGACTAGAATTAAACCCTAAATCAATGAAGCCCATTGACTGAACATCAAATTTGAGCTTAATTTTAATTTTAGTTAAAATTGAATATTTAATTAATTTAAAATAATTAAAAATTCTAAAATTTTCTCAAACACTTGGAAATCTCTCTTCAGGTCATTCCTAACCTTTGGAGTTAATTTCAGGGAGTTGAGAGTTTATTTGAAGAAAAATCTATAAAAGGCTCTTAATTAAGTAATTTTTGAAAATTCAATAAATACCTTAAACTTTGAAAATTCATAACTAATTCAAATAAATTCCAAATCAGTCAAAATCAAAGGCATTCAAATCATATTAAGGTCTAATATTTATCAAAAATATTAAAATTCTAGAAACCATTTAAATATGAAAGACAATTTTTGGTCAAACCTAAGTTAAATTTCAAGTCAAAACTTCAAACCTTCATAATTAAATGTAGAAAAATCCAAATCAACCATACTTACAGTCTAACTGACCATCTTAAGTTCTAATATGTTATAAAAATACTAACTTTCAAGAAAACATTCTTAATTAAAAAGTCAATTTTTGATCCTTTAATTAAATCATTAAAATAATCCAGAATACTAAAAAAATTGATAATTAATTTCAAATTCTAGAAAACATTTACTTAATGTTTAAATCACTCAACCAGCACCTTAATACACAATAACCACTCCTAAGATAAAGTTTTTAGGCTGGACTACTCTGGGCTTTGGGGCTACGTGTCCTTGAGAGGCTTTGTTCTACAGCCTAGTGGCACAATGCCATGAATGGATTCAATGGAGTGTTAAAACTTTAAAATTAATTGATTATTAAAGATCTACCAAAATTAAAATTCTTAATCAAATTATATCAACTAAGTTTATAGGCTGGACTACTCCGGGCTGCGCGGCTACGTGTCCTAAGAAGGTTTTATTCCTCGAGCCTGGTGGCATAATGTCATGAACTGGTTGATAGCAAACTTGAATAAAATTTAAACCTTAAAATCAACACTAAATCAAGTTTAATTAAATTTAATAACTCTTCAAATTTAATCAATTTCAATCTACTTAACCATAGCGGGTATCACTGGGTAGCCTATATCAACGAGGCTATTAAATTAACCCCAAGGAAGGTGAAATAAACTTTATGGCCTCGGTGAGAAACAAAGGTGATATCCATTTAACACTTTAAAATATATCTTAAAATTAATTTTAAAATCATTAAAATTTAAACTCTAATTAAACATTCCTTTAAGCCTTTCAACCAACCAGAACATCAAGCAACTGTAACCAAATGCCCTTTGTAGGACATATCCAAGCCACACAGCCTACCCCACACACTTTAGATGATTTGCTAGGACAACCAACTCTAGTATTTGGCTTGGATAGTGTTTAATTTTTTGTTACTTACATGTGCTAGATTTTTTGTGATTTTCATTGCATGCTGGTTGTTAGATTTAAGCAAATTGATTGATTATTTATTTAATTTTCTGCACTCTATGTTTTGATTTGATTGTGCATTATATTTACCCCTAGGATAGGAGCAATTTATACTAACTCAATCTTATGGAGGTGGTCATGCTCGAATAGGCCACTAAAATTAAAGGGGGTAAATAAATAATTAAGCTTTCAAAATTAACAATGTTTTATACAGCTGCTTTAGAAATTTCTTAAGGCCCCTTTAAATTAAAAAGAGTATGGCCAAGCATGATTGTGATTTGAGCATTTTAAATTTGATTAATATAACTGCTTGAGATTGATTATAACTACTTGGGATGTTTTAAATTATGACTGCTAATTGCTTAGGAAAATCCTACAGGTTGTTGAGTCTAGATCTTTTTGATTTTAATTAATATAATTTGAGATGAATTTGAGTTGTAATTATAAAGTGATTTGAGATGGCAAACACACCTATCCTACCTAGATTCCAAAGAGGAGAGGACATCCCTCAGGGGAGATTCCTCCTCTATTTGGAAGCCTAAGGTAGGATACTTTAAGTATCTAAGGAGAAAAGATAACACCCCTTTCGAGGTGGAGTTTCTTTTCACTTGGATATCCAGACCCGACGATCCAGGAGCCCCGCAGAAGGATGAAGAAGTGAAGAATGAGGAGAAGACCCATTCTCAAAGTCACTTGAGTCTTAGGAGTAGAATCCGGGTTGTAGTTAGTTGTTCCCGGCCACTTTACTTTTCCTGTAAACCCTGAGTTGTATAATTAAGTGGTACTTGCCACATGGACATTCAATTTGAATATTTAATTTGATTAATTTATTTAATTGATTGTGCAGTAGAACTACCTATTTTTTTAATCTTTTTACTTGCATGTCGATTTTAATTTTGTATGGAATTCGATCAAAAGCTCGTGAGGGCATGTTAAAAAATATTTTTCTACATTAATCAAATTTAAAATCTTTTAAGTCAACATAGAAATTCTAATGCTTTAAGAAGTAAGTCCAGGATCACCGAGAGTTTTTCATTCATACATTTTGAACACTTATCTTTCTTATTACGCACCTCCCCACTTACGAGTCCTTGCAAGCCACCCGATCTATTAGGGTACAGTCCTATGAAGGGGATGTTGTGAAGTCTCTAGGATAAAATTATTTTTTAAGCCTTTTTCAAAAATTGCTTCGTATATGATTTCAAGCATTTGAGTCAATTTGCATTCATTGCATTAGATAAAAATTAAAAAAGTGTCTAAACCTTTAATTATATTTACTCAAGCATCAATTTACCTAACATATATCAAGGGGCTAAATTAAGGGTCTACTCTAGATGTCAGCCCTATTCTCAAACTCAATCTAATTAACATCCCTACTACTCTTTCATAAATGATCGTATTCATGGTTTTGAAGATTTTAGGTGATTTAGCTGGCTCCCCAATCCAGGCAGGGGTAAGTCTAGATTCTGCATTGCATTAGTTAGGTTTTGGGTCACTGATTTTTAATATCCATTTTAGACTTAAGATCTGAGGCAAGCACAGGCTATAAGACCTCAACCTCTGGGAATTGAATCCCAATTTTTTAATAAAATTGATCATTCAAATTAAATATCTCTTTTAAATAAATTCAAGCTCAACACATAAGATAGACTGGGGCACTTCTAAATTATTTAGAATCCCAGGTGCCTCCTATCCCTCTTCCTTTGACCTCTAGAAAGAACTGCTCAATCTTAAACCATTCG
Source organism: Dendrobium chrysotoxum (assembly GCA_019925795.1). Lineage (NCBI taxonomy): Eukaryota > Viridiplantae > Streptophyta > Magnoliopsida > Asparagales > Orchidaceae > Dendrobium > Dendrobium chrysotoxum. The sequence continues at coordinate 30,883,227 of CM034307.1, read as the reverse complement.
CATTTAAAAATTCCAACCTTTACCTCCTTTTACATTGAACTTTAAATTCTTAAATAAAATTTATATTGCTATTTTAATCGAGAGTATTCGTAGGAAATTTTTGTTATCCTATGATGTAATTAACTATGAGGGCTTACGCTCGTAGGAGATTTTGAAACTCAGATCAAATTTTTAAAATCAAGTTTTTAAAACCTCAATTAACTTTCTTTGGAAAAATCAAAAGTCAACGATCATTATTATCATTTTTAAATGATCGGTAATGAATGATATCCTCTTTCCTCGGGAAGATATATCATACTGTTATCATAACTTTAATCATAAAATTAATGATCTCTTTATTAGATTATTGTAATCAAATATTTGATCAAACATCATTTTGATCTTCCGAGATCATATGTTGTCTCCCTTTATGTTTGACTACGATAATCAAAGTAAATCTAAAGTTTTATAATCTAAACCTATTAGGGAACGATATGTTCACCTTTTGAGGTGATATATCATTCATAATAAGTGTTGAATTTCAAAATTAAAATTCTAGAAATTTGATTTCCTAAAGAAAATTAACTCTTTTTAAAACTATATTTTTTTCAATCAAACAAAAAATGGTGACTCCGCTGGGGAAAATCTCTCTCTCCATCTTTAATAGCGATATAAATTTTATTGCATCGATAGTTTTGACTATCCTTCCTTTCATTGGCCACTCTACCTATTTCTCCCTTGAGTTAGTGTGGTCAACTCAATAAGATATGTCAAAAGAGTGGTGAGCATAGGTAACCTCTATCAAAGTCGAGCTTTGATATTTTACCTCCAAGTTTATTGGTAGAGCAAAAGAGTTAAGCCAAACTTTTCAAAATCCTTCTGTATATGTTGTAAACTCGCATGCAAATAAATCTTAGCATGCTAAATTTCACAATTTATAGATGATCTCTAAATCTCAAAATCAAAGTTTCAAGCCTCCAATAAAATTTTACCTCTTCAAATTCTGTTCAAAACTTCAATCCTTCTGGTATAGTTGGTCTTTGACATTTCACTCCTAAACAGTTCATCTGGATGAAAGAGTTGGGTCTACTTTTAAGAATCTCCCCCCCCCCCCAAATTTGTAAACCTTTATATTGAATGCGAATTCAACACATTGAGTTTCAAAAATAAGGGGAGATTCTACTGAATTTTTAAATTTTTTTAAATCTCTTTCAAGATTTCTCAAATCAATTTCAATCGTCTTTGACATGTTTCTTCTATAACATTCTATTGTAGTTGACCATTTGCAACACAAATCCAAAACTCTCCAGTCAAATCTAGGCTTTGACATTTCACATCCAAATTTCTTGGTGGGGTGAAAGCGTCAAGCCTAATTTTTTAGGATCTTCAGGTTAATTTTATAAACCTACATATTTGAACAAAATTCAATATGTTGAGTTTCAAAATTTGAAGAAGATCCATTTAGTTCCAACCTTAAGTTTAAACTCAGTTTCAAACTCAAATTCAATCTCAATTTAAGTTCAATTTCAACCATGAATTTGAATCCAATTTTAATCTCAAGATTTAAATTTAAATTCAACCTTAAGTCTAAATTCAACTTTCACCTTGAATTCAAATTTAATTTTAACTTCAAATTTAACTTTGAATTTGATTCCAAATTTAAATTTGGGCTTTGACATTTCAACCTATGTCAATTGGTGAAACAAAAAGAGTTGAGCCCAATCCCTAGATTTTTTATATCAATTTTGTAAACCAATATGATTGAGTGAAACTCAGCATGTTGAGTTACAAAGTTTAAAGAAGATCCATTCAACTTTAACCTCAAATTCAAATTCAGACCCAACTTTAACTTTAACCATAATTTTAACCTTAAGTTCAAACTTAATTTCTATTTTAAATTCAAGTTCAATCTTGATTTTGACTTTCAAAGTCAAATAAAGGCTTTGAAATTATACTCCAAGTCAGTTGATGGAGTAAAAGAGTCAAGTCCAACCCTAAATTTCTTTGTCAATTTTATAAAGTCTCATGTTGAGTGAAAACTCAGCATGTTGGATTTCAAAGTTAAAAAAAAAATGATCAAATGTAAAACTCAAATGCCATTTTAAAATCACTAATTCAAATTATCTTTCCTTAATTTCAGGAAATCAAGCACTCAAATGGCCGGGAGACTCATCTTCTCTATGGATAGAAACTTATAAATAAAAGGAATCACCTTAGGTAATTTGATCCAATTTGGAATAGAATTTCAAAATTTTAAGTTATCTGTCAACGAAGAAGAAATGATTGATCTGTCTGCTGGAATACAAAGGTATGTACACTTAGTTGAGATTTCTTTAGGGTCAGGAGTTGACTCCCCCATCTCTAAGATGGAGGTCACTATCGCCCCTTTACCCACTGTACCTTCTACTCAAGTGGATAATAATTAGAAGTCAATAACAATGGAAGAGCTACCATCTTAATCTGAGATTGGGTCAAGTTGTAGCACCCCTTTGGCCAGCAAGAATAAGAGGAAGAACTACCTTTTAAGAGCTAGAAAAAGAATCTAAAGGCTAGAAAGACTGCTGAGTCGGAAGCCTTAAAGCAAGTTAAGTTTAAGGCTAATCAAGAGTTCGTTGCTCTTTCTACATACCCCTTCCTTGGTGGAAATCATTTCCACCCTTCTCCTAGTACCCAAAGGAGGGAGGTTATAAAAGTGAGAGCACGATCTTCAATACACCTTCTTGTCTATTACATAGTAAGAATAAATCAAGTTGGAATTAAGCAATCACCAGCACTAAGCCACAGGCCCCCAGTTGAAGGTTATGACCCATCCACTCTACAAGAAGATGTTAGGTCACATTTCTATACGTGTCTCACTACATCACCTACAGAGTAGGAGGTGTAAAAAAACACTCGGGGTGCCACTCTCTTAACTACTAGGCCACTAGTAGAGAGAGAGGAGAAATAATCTAAGATTATATCAGATAGTGATACCGTCAAAATTTAACATTCAATGGGGTCCTATCGCAATGAATCTTTTAATTGAAATGATGGAACATCTTCTAAGGATAGTGCAAATCCCATAACAGTCTCCCCCTCCAAGGAGATCATATAAATCTAATTCCAAACTGTTGGGGTTTTGCCACCAAGATTTGTAACTTTTTAAGGAAAACTTCAATTTCTCAACTGTACTGAGTTTAGATTTTCAAGATAGATTAATAATCATTTTAATGAAAATTAACCTCTATGTTAAATCTTAAGTAGGAGAGAGTTGTACTTGACTCCATCAAATGTTAAAAGCCCCTCTCTCCCACCGCTTTTGCGGTTTGAATTAATTTTTGAATTAAAATCTATATTAAATTTAAGTTGATTTTGAAATGAAAATTTCTCAATCTTCTTGTAGTTTTCTATCTTAATAGGCATCTCTTGCATACTCTGAATCTATTTAAAGATTCTTCTAGTCAGGCTGATACCTCTATCAAAAGAACTTGGGTCTGCTTTCAGGATTATTCTTCCTTGCATAAGAAAGCGAGTTTTATTCTCCTATACTTGAGCTATAATCCCAGCATTTAAAGAAAAGTGAAGCCTCAAGTTAAAATTCAAAAATAGTGCAAAATGTACTATAAATTAAAAGATACGCAATGTACGCCACCTGAAAAAAAAAGAAAGAGGCTTCCCTCATTTTGAAATCCTTAAATCTCAAAAGTTCTCTTCTTCTTAATTACTTGACTTTGAAAGAAATCTTGAATCCAGATTCATTCCATATGTGAATAGTCTATCAGATTGAAAATTCTATGCAAGAGAATTGAAAAGAATAAATTTCTTTATCCAAGTTAAATCCTTTTGAAATTTATTTTAATTAAAAATTTGTATAAGGGAGACCCCAGTTCAATTTCTATGAAACTCGATCGGGGTCAACGAAACCTAAATTCTCAAGTCTTTCCAAATTGGTTGAAGTCAACTCAACTTCTCACTTTGATTGATGAATTTATTCCTGCTTGTCGTTCTAACAGGGTCTTAATAGCTAGAGGAAATTTTTCAATAAAGAGAATGAATCTTCTAATCTTGATAAAAAATTTAAATCTTGTCCTTGAGGAATATATGTAAGTCCTTATGCATAGGCATCTTTTCCTTTAGGGCCTTCTCTATAAAACCATACCTTGTACTGAGTCCTAGATCTTTCTGATCTAGGAGCATAGTTTCATTCACTGGGACTTGTTGTTCAAAATTAAACTATAATTGACCAGAGTGCCCGACTCCAATTCAAGGAGCTCGAGGGCCTCAAATAAAGTCAAGTACATGCTCAACAAAAGTTAAAAGTCTTTAAGTCATGAGTGATTTGAGATCCTGATAAGTTGTGTCACTTTAGAACTTTCCAAGTAGGAGACTTGGTCGTAGTCTTTTGGAGACCACTCCTAATCCATTGTAAAATTAATGGAATGCTTGAATCAACGTTGATTAGATCATTCATTCTAATGATGATCTTTAAGGAAATTTCCCATCAATTGATCAACCCTGAAGAATGCCACATAATATTTTCAAATATTGGGGAGGCTCTTTAGGAAGTACCATGCTAGATGAGTGTCAAACTTAAAATCAAATTCAAAACCCTTCTAATCCAAAATTAAATTCAAGATCAAATTTTAAAAACTTTTAAAAGTCAAATAAAATCAAATTGAAATTCTTCAAATTCAAACTCAAGAAAATATATCAAATTAAAAACCTTCAAAATTCAAAATCCAAATTCAAGAAATTAAATCAGTTTCAAAATCTTCAAATTCAAATTAATCAAAATCAAACCAAATTTCAAATTCAAACATCCTCATAATCAAATCAATTAAAATTTAAAAATCATCCAAATTTAAATCTCAAATTTCAGAATCCAGATCCGATCCTCTATGTGGAGCAAGCTTCCTCTCCATATAATTATCCAGACTCGATCTTCTATATAGGGCAAGTTTCCTCTACATACAATCATTCCAGACCTAATATTTTGTGTAGAGTAAGTTTCCTCTTCATAAGATCATTCATTTGTGATGGAGCATACCCTCTGTGGCACCATCCTAGTTTTTAAATTCTAGATTCGATCCTGTGTAGAATAAGTTTCCTCTACACTTGATCATCCAAACCCGATCCCCTATGTGGAGTAAGTTTCCTTCCCATATAATCATCTAGACTCGATCTTCTATATGGAGTAAGTTTCCTCCATATACAATCGTTCTAGTCATGATCCTCTATGTAGAGCAAGTTTCCTCTACACATGATCATCTAAACTTGATTCTCTTTTATGGAGCCAGTTTCCTCCACATATGATCATCCATACCTGATCTTTCATGTAGAGCAAGTTTCCTCTTCACAATATCATTCACTAGCGATGGAACACGCCCGTTGTGGCACCCTCCTAGATTAAAACTCTAGACTTGATCCTCTGTGTGGAGTAAGTTTCCTTCCCATATGATTATCCAGATCTGATCTTTTATGTAGAGCAAGTTTTCTCTCCATAAGATCATTCACCAGTGATGGATAACGCCCGTTGTAGCACCATCCTAATTTCAAATTTCAAATTCAATCCTTTTGGTTAGGTGTGAGTCCTAGTGCTTCCTTCCCACGTGATCATCTAGTCTTCTTTTCCTTAAGGATAGATGTGAGTCATCGAGTATTCTTTTCTTAGGATTAGATCTACTAGTGATGGATCATGCCCTCTGTGGCATCATCCTAGTTTCAAAATCTAGATCTGACCTTCTGTAGGAAGCAATGTTTCCTTCCCACAAGATCCTCAAACTTTCTTTTCCTTAAGGACAGATGTGAGTTATCATGCTTTCTCTTCTTAGGATTATATCTTCTAGTGGTGGATAACGCCCTCTGCGGCACCATCCTAGTTTCAAAATTCAAAATTCCAAGCTTGATCTCCTATGGGAAGCAATGCTTCTTCCCACGAGTTCATCTAGTTTTCTTCTCCTTAAGGTTAAGTATTATCTTTCCAGTAGGATTAGACTCCCAATTTCAATTTCCTGAATTCACTCATCTGTTCCTTAAGGACAGGTACTTCTTCCTTCCCTTAAGATTAGATCTACTAGTGGTAGAGTACACCCCTCGTGGCATTACCCTAGTATCAAAACTTAAACTTGATCCTTTATAGTTAGGAGTTCTTCCTCCCTATACGATCATTCAATCTTCTCTTCCTTAGGGTTTATGTTTTCCCTCCCCCTAAGACTAGATCTATTAGTGGTAAAGTACGCCCTTCGTGGCACTACCCTATTATATATTTCAATTTCAAACCTCTTAGGTTGGGTTTTTCCTTCCCTTAAAATCAAATTTTAAATTCAAAACTCTAAGGTTAGGTTTTCTCTTCCCTTAGAATCAAATTTCAAATTCAAACTTCTAAGGTTAAGTTTTCCCTTCCCTTAGAATCAAATTTCAAACTTGATCCTCTAGGGTCTTCCCATCCCTTGGAATTAAAAGTCAAGCTTGATCCTCTATAGTTAGGTGTTCTCCCTTCCTATACGATCGTTCAGGTTTTCCTTTTCCTAAGGGCTTAGGTATTCCTATCCCCTAGGACCAGATCTATTAGTGGTAGAGTACGCATCCCCAAGCACTACCCGAATATCAATTCAAACTCAATTTCTTAGGGTTAAGTTTCTTCATTTCCCTAAAATTAAAACCCATACTCGATCCTTTATAGTTAGGAGTTCCTTCTTCCTATATGATCACCCATATCTTCTTTTCCTTTAAGGTTAGGATTCTCCTACCCTTAGGATTAGACTCATTAGTGGTAGGGTATGTCTTCCGTGGCACTGCCCTAGTATTATTTCAAATCTTGATTCCCCAGGGATAAACATTTTCTTCCCTTAGGATCAGAATTCCATACTTGTCTTTCTAATTTGGTCAACGCCAATATGTGCAATAGAACTTCATTCTATTACACATGTTGGGGGTCCATTTGTTGACCTCATTTTTGTATGAGGTCATTGGGATCAATCCAGACCCTAGGATTAACCTAATCTTAGATCAATCCATATTTGAATCAACCTTGACCTTAGGATCTCCCTAAGTCCTAAGATCAATCCATACCTTCGATCAATTCCAATATTAAACCAATCTAGACTTTAATCAATCCAAATATCGAATTAATCCAATTTTAAATCAATCCTGACCCCAGATTTATTCAAACTCCAAACCAATCTAGACTTTAAATCAACTAATTCAAAACTCAAATCAATCCAAATCACAAGATAATGCCAGCTTCTAATCAATCTAAATCTTAGTTCAATCTAGATTCAAGTCAATCCAGATCTTAAATCCATCTAGAATTCAAACCTATCCAAACCTCAAATCAACCCTAACTTCAAGCTAATCCAGATATCAACTCAATTCAATCTTTAAGAGAATATAATCTCCAGACTTATCCAAGACCTTAGGACCTACACTAGGATCCTTTTAAAATCTAGACCTTGTGATCTACTTAGGTCCCAGGATTCTTCTAGAGCCCAGACCTTAGGATTTCTAGACCTTAGGATCCTTCTAGAGTTTAGACCCTAGGACCCTCCAATACCCTAGGATTCTTTTAAACTCCAGATCCTATGATCTTCTTAGGCATTAGGACCTACATAGACCTTAAATCTATTCAGACCCTAGATTAATCTAGACCCTAGGATCTATCCAGTTCCTAGACTTATTTAATCCTTAAGATCAACCCAGACTTAAAACCTATCCACATTGTAGGCCTATCATGACTCCAAGCCCAGTTCAAACTTTGATCTAGTCTTCTAATCTAGCTTTAACTTTATCCAATTATTCATAATCATCCTAATGATTATAATTGACTTGGATAAATGAAATTCCATTATTCAAATCCAAAGTTCAGTTCAAATCCAAAAATCTAGGCTAAAATCCAAGGTTCAAAGGCCTTATTCTTAAACCCTTTTCCAGGGATTTTTCAAACCTCAGTGAAATGACCTCTGATTTAGAGTCTATCAATTGCATATTGATAGGACATATCTATAGAGGTAACCCTCCAAATTTAAGCTCATTCTAAGGTCTCTAAACTCAAAAACTGAATTAAAATCCAAAGGTTGTAAAACTTTTAAATATTTATGGCCTATGCCACTGGACCTACCACCCCTTGGATCTTGGCCTTGGAGCTTTCTCCAAAGGCTCCAATCACTTCTAGACCCTTGATTGTATCATATTGAGCATTAAATTGTATTTTGCTGGACTCACTTTGACCCCCGGTTGACTAGGGCCCAAAATGACCAAAACATCCCTTAGGGGTGTTAGCAGTCACTTTGGACCAAAAGGTCTCCAAATTGAATGCAACCACCTCCAGTAAGTTTCAAATATCAAACCAATCCTATTAAACCCAATCCCAAGCCGTGGGTCAACTTGGTTGACCAGGTCAACCTAGTTTGACCTATTAGGCCCTTGAGGGGTCTAAATGGTCATTTTCACCAAATGACCTGCCCAAACCATGGGAACACCTCCAATAGACTTATTATATGGTTTCAAACCTATTAAGCCCATTCTCAGCCCCTGGGTCAACCTGGTTGACCAAGTCAACCTAGGTTGACCCAATGACCCATTAAGGGCCCAAACAGGTATTTTGAACCAAATGATCATTCTAATTCCTAAAAATGACCAATCCAGACTCCATTCTTCAAATCAAGCCTGTCAAGCCCAAATCCTAGTCCTGAGTCAACCTAGTTGACCAAGTCAACCTAGGTTGACCTGTTTAACCCTTAAGTCTATTTACATGTAATCAAATCCAGATCAATTTCAAATCCTTTCAAACTCCTGTGATCACTTCCCTTAGTGATGTAGATTTGATTGGACGCATTGACTCAGTTAATGGTTGACTTGGTCAACTAAGTCAAAGTCTACTCAAACTCCATTCCTTTGGTCAAATTACTTTCCATAGGCAATCAAGTCCATTTGAGATTCAAATCTACCTCATTTTACATCTTAAATCCATTTATAATATTGATGAGTCAAATCTAATTTATTTAACTAAGTCAACTTTAAAAGAACTTGGTCAAATCTCTTTGATTACTCACTAGTTGGCTTATACATTCTATTTGCCTCTTTAAACCCTTTGAGCTCACTTTACCATGCAAAATATGTTCTTCTATGCCACCTCATTAGTCAAGTTGACTAGTCAACCAAGTCAATAAAAGACCTATTTAATTCCAAATGATCAAATTTCCATGTTTAAGCTAATTTACTTCAAGCCCAGCAACTCCAGCAACCTTAGGGATTATCTAAAAGCTTCTTAAATGGAGATTAATCCCTAGATTAGTCTTAAATCAATCCCTAAACCCTCTATGTACTCTAAAGGATATGAGGTGCCTTTACACATCTTGTCCTTGTGTCCTTTTTATTCCCCTGCTCTCTAACCATTTGGAACAGATGGCATCCATCTAGAGAAACTTCTAAAGCCATCTGGACCATCCAATCAAGCCAGGGCACTTCAATTGAGCAAAAGACTCAAAATGAGCATTACTATTGACTTAAGCTTATCTCTCCACTCTAGCTTCCTCAAGCCAAGACCTCAGCTCAGCTAAGCTTCCCACATACCTCTAAACCCTTCCCGACCAAAACCCCACCGGTCAAAACTGCCAGCGACCACTTCTCTAGCAAGCCTTGGCATTTTCCTCTAAGGGCCATATTGTTTGATCCAGGCATTATTAGCTTAAGGGTTTTTCATTAAACATTAGCGTGGACAGTCCACAAGCTTATAAAAACCTTGATCTCCCGAATCCACCATTTGGATTAGGTATAAAATGCAACCCTAGATCATACACTTAGCGTTAAATAACATTTCAAAAAGTGCTTTTTGAGCTTTCTAATAAAACCCCCATTAATGCTCTTCATAAATGCTATTTATGTTAAAAGTTTTGTTAAGTTTGATTGCGTATATCATGAGAACGAATCAAATTTGTGTTTCTGGGGTGTTTTCAACATTCTACATGTTCTCTGCATGATTTGAGCCATTAATCATCTGATCAAGGGCTCAAATCTTACCGCACCGTTGAAATCCTCAAGCCACAGTTTGATCTAGCGGTTAGTTTTCCTATTCAACGTTATCTCGACCGTCCATTCCAAAAGGCGGAAGATCGGACGGCATCCGTGTTCTAATGATTGTGCGGTGGTGCAATCATTGCCAATGATAGCCCGCCACCGCATGTTTTGAGGCCACGAACTGGACACTGCCACGCATCCTCCCCGCTGCTGGCGTCGCCAGAATTAATTAAATAGTTTTAAATTAATTTTTAAAATAATTTAATTACTAGAAAATCTTAAAAAATCTTTTAAAATTCAATTTAAGTTCAAAAAATCAATACAATATATCAAATTTCTCATATTTTAATTCCCTATAATTTAAAATTAAATTCAATTTAAAATGTTTAATATATTTTAAGTTATTTTAAATATTTAAATACTTAAGTTTTAATTAATGTTTAGTTTTTTTTTTGAAGGAATGCATGAAGCAATTTTATTAAAAGAAACTTACAAAAGCCTAAGTGATTGCACTGTAATCACAATCCCCCTTAAGCAAAGAAATAAAGCTAGGAGGATCCTTATTACAAGTGATGTCATCCCAAAAAAAATGAACGAACAAGCATAGTTAGCACAGTAATCTGCTAACTTATTACATCCTCTCTTTACATAATGAAATAAAACTTGGTTAAAGACAAAGAGAAAGGAGAAGTCTTCAATGAATGGACACCCTTCTTCGAATTGCATCTTATTGAATAACTTTTGAAGCAATTGAATAATATTCTTATTGTCCCCCTCTATGATGATACCTTTGCAATCATACATCCATTCTTGGATAAATTTCTTAGCCGACAAGATGGCCAACAATTCCAAATGAGCTAATCCCAATGCACGTAATTCTGACCAAAAGCACAAAGAAACCGTCCTCTATGATCTCTAAAAACACCACCAACACCAGCATTGTAGTTGCCCTTTAAAGAAGCATCAATGTTCAACTTAATCCATTCGGGAGGAGGGGGAGTCCAAAGTGACTTAATGTTTAGTTTAAGATTAATCTAAATGTTTAAAAATTTGAAGTCTTATTTTAATTTTTTTAAATAACCAACCAAATACTTTCAAATATTTTATTTTGAAATTAAAATCCATTTGAAATATTTTATAGATTTTAGGTATTTTAAGTGATTTTAATTAATTAATTATTTATTTTAAATAATTAATATCAAACTAAATATTAAATAAAATATTTTCAAAAATTCAAAAAATTTTATTTTATTTTGAATAATCAGAAAATATATTTCAAATATTTTAAAAATAAAATTTATTTAAAATATCTAATATATTTAAAACAACTTCAATTGTTTTGATTATTTGAATATTTAACGAATATTTAATTAAATTTAAATCCAAATAATTTTGCAAATTTCAAGAAAATTATTTTAAATTGCTTTAAAGTTCCAGAGAACATTTAAGATTTATATTTATTTGGTTTTAGAATTATTTTAAATACTAATTAAAGTTAAATTATTTTAAATACTTGTAATTAACATAAAGCTTTGAAAATTTAAAAATAAATTCAAATTAAATCAGAAAAATACAAATAATTTCCTAAAATTTTTAAATTTTTAAATATTTTAATTTAAAATTAATTTTAAAATTCAAAGTTTTTTTATTTTAAATAATTTGAATTATTTGAATATTTGAATATTTAATTAACTTTTAATTAAATATTTTATTAAAATTTTTGAATTAAAATTTATTTTCAAAATATTTTAAAATAACCAGAGGATCTCTCTTAATATTTTAAATTATTTTGATGATATTTTTTTTAATTATTTAATTTTAAAACTTATATTTACATATATAGGTATATATGTATTTATATATTTTGAAATTTTTTTTAAAATATATATATTTAAATCTTTAATCTTTGAGAGATCCTATGAAATTTTAAGTATAAATTGAGCTACTTGAATTGATTTAATGGGGAGTGATCATTAATTTATGAATAATTACCTTGTTAATTATTTACTGATTAATTTTCTGATTAATTATGTCTCATTTTGATCATTGCATGCTTAGGGTGCACGCACTTGCACCTAATTTAGGCTCTCCTAGTCTCATTTTGATCATTGCATGCTTAGGGTCCATGGTTTAATAGAGCTTTGATTCAAACCTACTTAACTTAGTGACACCATTTAAGGATTCATGTAGAGAACTTAGAATAATTATAGAAAAAAGGATACACCTGTTATTGACAAGAAATTTAAACCATTTGTAAATAGTAACATTTTCAGCCTATAGGAAAATTCTCATTGACTTTTGAAACTATTAAGCCCCTAAATTAATTTTCTTAAGTTTAAACCTTAATTAAGCCCTTAGGACCTCCAGAAAATTTAATAAATCAATTTTAAATCACAAAAATACACATAAACCTTTAACTGACCAAAATTAAACCCTTAATCAATGATAAATAAAAGCCCCTTGACTGGACATTACATTTGAGCTTAATTTTAAATTTCAGCGTAATTTAATTTTAATTAAAATTTAATATTTAATTAATTTAAAATAATTAAAAAATTCTTAAATTTTCCCAAAAATTTGGGAATATCTCTTTAGGTCATTCCTGACCTTTGAAGTTAATTTCAAGGAGTTGAGAGTTCATTTGAAGCAAAATCAATAAAAGGTTCTTTATTAAGCAATTTTTAAAAATTCAATAAATACCTTAAACTTTGATAATTCATAACTAACTGAAATAAATTCCAAAGCTGTCAAACTCAAAGGCATTCAACTCATTTTATTGACTAATATTTATAAAAAATATTAAACTTTAAGAAATCATTCAAATTTAAAAAAATCAACTTTTGGTCAAACCTAAGTTAAATTTCAAGTCAAAACTTCATAATTAAATATAAAAAAATTCAAATCTAGCATACTTATAGTCTAACTGATCGTCTTAAGGTCTAATATTTTTTAATAATACAAACTTTCCAAAAAATATTCTTAATCAAAAAGTCAATTTTTGACCCTTTAATTAAATCATTAAAATAATCCAGAAAACACCAAAGTTTAATAATTAATTTCAAATTCTAGAAAATGTTAATTTAATATTTAAATCACTCAACCAACCCCTTAATATATAACAACCACTCCTAAGATGAAGTTTTTAGGCTAGACTACTACGGGCTGCGAGGCTACGTATTCTAAGGAGGCTTTGTTCCACGAGCCTAGTAGCATAATACCATGAATGGATTCAGTGGAGTGTTAAAACTTTAAAATTAATTGATTATTAATGATATAACCAAAATTAAAATTCTTAATCAAATTATATCAACCAAGTTTATAGGCTGGACTACTTCGTGTTGCGCGGCTACGTATCCTAAGGAGGCTTTGTTCCTCGAGCCTAGTGGCACAACGCCACAAACTGGTTGAAAGCAAACTTGAATAAAATTCAAACCTTAAAATCAGCATTCAATTAAGTTTAATTAAATTTAATAACTCTTTGAATTTAATCAAATTCAATCCACCTAACCATAGCGGGTACCACTAGGTAACCCAGGCCTACAAGGCTGTTAAATTAGCCCCAAGCAAGGTGAAATAAACTTTACGGCCTCAGTGAGCAACAAAGGTGATATACATTTAACACATTAAAATATATCTTAAACTTAATTTTAAAATCATTAATATTTAAAAATCTAATTAAACATTCCCTTAAGGCTTTCAACCTACCAGAACATCAAGCAACTCTAACCAAATACCCTTTGTAGGACATATCCAAGCCACATATCTTACCCCACACACTTTAGTTAATTTGCTAGGAAAACTAACTCTAGTATTAGGCTAGGCCAGTGTTTACTTTTCTATTACTTACGTGTGCTTGGTTATTTGTGGTTTTTATTGCATACTGGTTATTTGATTTAAGCAAATTGATTGATTATTTTTTTAAATTCCTGAACTTTGTGTTTTGATTTGATTGTGCGTTAGATTTACCCCTAGGATAGGAGCGATTTATACTAACTCAATCTTATGCATGCGGTCATGCTCGTATAGGTCATTGAAATTAAAGGGGGCAAATAAATAATTAAGCTTTCAAAATTAATGATATTTTCTACAGATGCATTAGAAATTTCTTAAGCCCCCTTTAAATTAAAAAGAGCATGGTTAAGCGTGGCTGTGATTTGAGAATTTTAAATTTGATTAATATAACTTCTTGAGATTGATTATAACTGCTTGGGATGTTTTAAATTATAACTGCTAATTACTTAGGATAACCCTACAGGTTATTGTGTCTAGATGTTTTTTATTTTAATTAATATAATTTGAGATGAATTTGGGTTGTAATTGTAAAGTGATTTGAGATGGGATACACACCTATCTTACTTAGATTCCAAAGAGGAGAGGACATCCCTCAGGAGAGAGTCCTCCTCCATCCATTTGGAAGCCTAAGGTAGGATACTTTGAGTATCCAAGGAGAAAAGATAACACTCCTTTCGAGGGGAAGTTTCTTTTCACTTGAACATCTAGACCCGACAATCCAAGGAGCCCTGTAGATGGAAGAAGAAGTGAAGAATGAGGAGAGACCCATTCTCAAAGTCACTTGAGTCTTATGAGTAGAATCCTAGTTGTAGTCAGTGGTACCCGACCACTTTACTTTTCCTATAGACCCTGGGTTGTATAATTAAGTAGCACTTGCCACATCGACATTCAATTTGAATATTTAATTTAATTGATTTATTTAATTGATTGTACAGTAGAAATACCTATTTTTCTAGTTTTTTTACTTGCATGCCGATTTTGATTTTGCCTGGAACTTGATCGGAGGCTCGTGAGGGCACATTAAAAAATGTTTTTCTACATTAATCAAATTTAAAATCTTTTAAGTCAATATAGAAATTCTAACACTTTAAGAAGTAAGCCCGGGACCACCAAGAGTCTTTCATACATGCATTTTGAACACTTCTCTTCCTTGTTAGGCACCTTCCCACTTGTGAGTTATGGCAGGCCACCTGACCTGTTAGGGTGCAGTCCTATCTAGGAGATGTTGTGCAGTCTCTAGGAGAAAATTATTTTTAAGCCTTTTTTCAAAAATTGCTTCATATATGATTTCAAGCATTCGAGTCAATTTGCATTCATTACATTAGATACAAATTAAAAAAGTGTCTAAAACTTTAATTATATTTACTCAAGCATTAATTTATCCAACATATGTCAATGGGCCAAATTAAGGATCTACTCTAGATGTTGGCCCTATTCTCAAACTCAATCTAATTAACGTCTCTACCACTCTTTCATAAATGACCAGATTCATAATTTTGAAGCGTTTAGGTGGTTTAGCTAGCTCTCAAATCCAGGCCGGGGTATGTCTAGATCCTGCATTGCATTAGTTAGGTTCTGAGTCACTGACTTTTAATACTCATTTTAGACTTAGGATCTGAGACAAGCCTAGGCTATAAGACCTCAATGTCTGGGAATTGAATTATAGCTTTCTAATAAAATTAATCATTCAAAGTAAATACCTCTTTTAATTAAATTCAAGCCCAACACATAGGATAGACTTGGGCACTTTTGAATTATTTCAGAATCTCAGGTGCCTCCTACCCCTCTTCTTTTGACCTATAATATAAAAGAACTGCTCAATCTTGAACCATTCCCATTTTAAAATTCCAACCTTTACCTCCTTTTACATTGGACTTTAAATTCTTAAATAAAATTTATATCGCTATTTTAATCGAGAGTAATCATAGGAAATTTTTGGTGTCCTATGATGTAATTAACTATGAGGGCTTGTGCTCGTAGGAGATTAAAAATTTGGATCAAATTTTTAAAATCAAGTTTTCAAAGCCTTAATTAACTTTCTTTGGAAAAATCAAAAGTCAATGATCATTATCGTCATTTTCAAATAATCGATAATGGACGATATCCTCTTTCCTCGGGAAGATATATTGTACTGTTATCATAACTTTGATCATGAAATTAATGATCTCTTTATTTGATTATTATAATTAAACATTTGATAAAATATCATTTTGATCTTTCGAGATCATATATTGTCTCCCCTTATATTTGACTATAATAATCAAAGTAAATCCAAAGTTTTATAATCTGAACCTATTAGGAAACGATATGTTCACCTTTTGAGGTAATATATCATTCATAATAAGTGTTTGATTTCAAAATTAAAATTCCAGAAATTTAAGTTCCTAAAGAAAATTAACTCTTTTTCAAACTACTTTTTTTCAATCAAACAACAGGAAAAAAATTCCAAACCTATATTGTGAAAATTTGTTACATGACTTTTATTGGTTAATAATCAATAAATATTATATTCATATATATAATATTAATAATTTGACCTATCCCTAATAACATGTATAATATTTAATACATATAATATATAATGTTTGTAATAAAATAGTCCATCATTACTACATCGAATAATCATGTTAATAGGGTAGTTTCAAGTTTATCTAGGTTTTCATTATTTTTGCTTCATTTGCATGCATATTCAGTTGCATGTTCTATGTGATCATGGATCTGCTAGACCTTGAGATGACAGATGGACAGAGTGCTAGTTAGGCAGCTCATATATATAGTAGTGCTCTGATAATTAGATGATATATAACTTCATAATTTACTACATTGATAGCCCACATGATGGGTGAAACATAGAGCATGGTTCCTACTATGAGATTTGAAGAGGTAGACAGACATCTGTAGATGTTTTTAAGAATGAAGCCTCTAAGTTTTGAGGGTATTATTGAGCCTAGAGTAATAGTGGACTGGTTGAGGAGGCTGGAGAAGATATTTGATTGTATGTAGTGTCCTCCTAAGAGGAAGGTACCATTAGTAGCCTTTCTATTAGATAGTGAGGTAGAGAGTTGGTGGATGGGCCAATACGAGGAGAAGTTTTAATAGATATTGAATCTCTGATTACCTGGAGGAGTTTTTTGATGTATTTTGAGCTTAGTTTGTACCACATTGTATACAATATTAGATACAGGAGACTTTTCTAAGACTGGTTCAGAGAAATAAGACAGTTATGCAATACCAAGTAAAGTTCAGTGCTTTGGCTAGATAAGCTCCATAACTGATTAGCACCCATATGGAGAAGTGCTACAAATTTTTGAGGGCGCTTGGAGATAGTCTAAGACACCCTCTAGTGCTATTTTACATTTTTAATTTTTATGAGCTGATGGAGAGAGCTCCTCTGATAGAGAGCAATATGATGGTTACTCAGTGGCAGTGGATTGGTAGTAGGAAGAGGTTCAGTGGCGAGACTTCTGGTAGTGGCTTTTATAGAAAAAGAATATATTTACACCTAGAGATTCTAGAAGAGGTAGATAGTTAGTATTTGTAGTAGTCTCTAATAGTGGAAGTATAGCAAGTTCTAGTTCTATTAGGGGGGTATCTGTATACTAGAGTTATGGTAGACATCATTATGGTCAGTGGTACAAGATGGTTGGATAACACTCTAGATGAGATCTATTAGGGGGGTATTTATGTGCTAGAGTTATGGTAGACATCATTCTGGTCAGTGGTACATTGATTTAAATGTTATCTTTAGTGAGAGAAGCTCCTATTTTTAGTGAGAGAAAATCCTGCAAGATTTTGAATTTTCCATTTTTCTTGGGTATAATAAGGGTTGATCAGCGGTGTTTACCACCGAGTAACCCATCATCTTCTCCATCGCCGTCTCTTAGACTGACATTGGGATCTCCTTTGGTTATTAGGCATTAGCCAGTTGATGGGTATGCTAATGGTTTTCATTTGAAAGAGATTTATTCTGGAAAGGGAACATGTCCGATGATCGAGAAGATCGTTGATCGTAAGATGGTTAAAGAAGATATGGTTCTTTTGAAAAATGATTTTGAAGCATCATCATCGTCTGGTTTCAAACTTAAAGTCAGCAGATTTTCAAAATCTATTCTTGAAGATGGAAATCCTCCGTCCTTTGTGCAAGTTGCTGCCGCTTCGGGTATGGCTTTTAAATGTAATTTGAATTCTAATTCTGGTAAAGATAATGTGATTCTTGATTCTTTGATTGAGGCTGGTCATCCTGGACATAATATTGTTGAGAATGCCTTTGATTTTGTGGTGTCTAAGAATATAGGTGGTGATTATGCCTGGAAGAAACCTCTGTATATTGAGGTAGTGAATTCAGAGGTTAATCTTAATATAACTGAGGATGGAATTGCAATAAAGCTGCAACTTGATAATGAGAAAAATAATATCTTTAGGCTTCATAATTCCATTGTTGTCAAAGTCTTTGGCAATTCGATTTCGCTTCCTGTTATAAGCACTGAGTTGCGTAGACAATGGAGCCACCTTAGGACATTTCACCTGACTAGATTAGGAATGGAATGCATGTTGTGCTCATTTCATTCTAAGGAAGTTAAGGAAGCTATTTTAAGTGGAGGTCCATGGTTTGTAGATGGCCATATCATCGGTATGGAAGAATGGACTCCTAAGTTTTCTACCTTAAGTATGGAAAATTTGTTCTCTCCTGTTTGGATCCAGTTGCCACAGCTCCCCTTATTCTATTGGGATGAAATTAATATTGCTAGAATAGCATCAAAGATTGGTTTACCACTGTATCTTGATGGCAATATGTTCAATTGGGGAAGGAGAGAATTTGCTAGGATTTGTGTTCGTATCAATCTTGATGGAAAATTACCTCAAGGAGTTTGAGTTGAAGGTAGTTCTGGTCGTTTCTTCCAAAAAGTTCAATATGAAAAAATTTCTTCATTATGCTTCACATGTGGAAGAATTTGACATAATTCTCAAGATTGCAGTGGAGTTGTCAACCAAGGTAAACTCTATGCTCCATATAATGGGAAAACTGTTAAAAATTCTGCATTAGACTGCAATGGTGTTGTTACTCAAAATATTGGAGGTGGATTTGATAAAATTGAATCTGGAGTGCTAATGGTGCGAAAATGGAGGCTGGTGTGTATGGTCCTTGAATTCACATCAATTACGTAAGAAAGAAGTCTTTTGCTTCTAACAAAGCCAAGTCATTTGCTGCTTCAAGTAAATATGGTTTGAAGGTTAAATTGGGTTCAAAGGTTGTTGCTGGTGACAAGTCTAATGCAAATGATGTCCAGGAGAATTCAGTGAGAGACTATAAGCCTAAAGTGGTGAAGGGAGTTTGTAGAAGTATGGTAACTAATGCTCTAATAAAGGCTTCTGAAGACTTTAGTAAGAAGGAGTCTTTACATGGGTTATTTGGTTCTAGTGGAATTTGTATTTCTAATGCTGATCTAACTCTGATTGATGATGGTGAAATTATTCCTGATGATGTAAAGACTATTGCTGATATAGAAGGACTTGGTGTGAATCCTTGTTATCAAGTCATTGTCTGTGGAGAGGAGGTTTCTTTGGAAAATCCTTCTCTTCTATCTGCTATTAAATTAGATTCGGTTGGAGCTATTATTGAAAAAGGTGATGATATTGAAGTCCATTTATCAAATCCTGATCAGAAGAATGTAGAAGATGTGAATATAGAAAATGCTGGAGATAGTGGTTTCGAAGGGAAGGCTGATGTTGAAGTAGAAATTTCAAAAGACATTGCTGGAAGTGGTGGTAATTCTAATGAAATTTCTTCCTTTTCTTGTAAGGATATTGCTGAAGGTGGAAATAAGTCTCTTACGTTCTCAAAATCTGTGCAGCATAAGAAAAAGTTAAATAAAGACTTGAATTTGTTTGGCCCTATCAAAGGCAGCCTTATAGGGAGGAAATTGGGAGTTTTTGGTGAAAGTGCTGGGAGTATTTCGCCATTTATTTCTTAAATAAGTTTATGGTTGGTGAAGGACAAATGCATTATGAGGATTGTGCTAAGGGGCCTGGTGTTATTGCAAATTTTGGGATGGCTGGGATTGCTTCTTCAACGAGAGCTATTTTGGGTTTTCATTGGTGTAATGGTGTAGCTTGTAAGAGGGAATTCTTTCTTATTATGGCGATGGAGATTTATGATTTGACTTTAGAAGTTTAAGGCTTGTTTGTGGTTTGTGTGAAGGTTTTGGAGATTGTGGATACCAAATCCTTTAGAGCTGTGATGATCTAGTTTTCTCCTTTGGCTGGAGATTCTATTCTTCATTTCGGTGCTTTTTCTTGGAATAGTTATTTTGTTTCTTTTAGTTTTTCTTTTTTCATAAGTTGGTATTTGAAATATGAACTGAGATTAATGGAATTTAAGACTCTTTCTATTTCTCATTTTGTACTTGATTGGGAAATCTGGGATACTAATGAACCTTTTTTGTTATCTTATTTTTGGTATCCCCTCCACCCCAATTGGTTTAAAATGAGGATTAGTGGATCTTATTTTCATTATGATATTTCCTATTTTGCGAATATCTTTCTTATGCTCTATTTGCTTTTCAATAAGGCTTCCTTTCCAAATATTTTGAAAGGATTGCCTTTTAGTTTGTTTTGTATTAGTTTGTAATAGTTTGTCCTCTTTATTGCGATTTGCATCCCATCAAATATATATATATATAGGGCACCAGGTAGCAGAGTGTCTATAGATAGGATTTGACTGACAATTGAAGTCAAGATCTGAGATCTTTATCAAACCGGTAGGAAGAATGAGGGTAATTCTACTCTATACTCTTTTTCAGGGACCATCTAGTAGAGTTGGTGGTTGTAGTTCAGTGGTAAGGAGGCCATCAGACAGTGATCAGACAGAGCCTTATATTTTTTTACTTCAGCTCTAGTTTAGCCATGTGTATACAGTTTGACTCAATAAGAGGCTTGTAATGCTCCAGATATTGAAATTTTTGATAAGAAGTGAAAATCTAGTTTAATTTTATTACCCATTTCCTCATATGATGTTATTTTATATATGAATTGGTTGAGTCAGTATGGGGCTCAAATTAATTGCTTGAAGAAGAAAAATATGTTATTTCTGGGCGGTGAGAGTTATATATTCCAGGGAGTTAGAGGTCTTTTATCCTGTATGATTTCTACTATGAAAGTAAATAGATTGTGAAAGTAGGGTTGCATGGTATTTCTCGTATAAGTTTGCGATAGAAGTACAAATTTTGGTCTTCTTTTTGATGTCTCAATAGTACAAGAATTTTTATATATATTTCTTGATGAGTTGGTCAATTTACCTTGGGACAGAGATGTAGAATTATATATTGATATATTTTTGAGTACGACCTAGATTTCTAAAGCTCCATATAGGATGGCGCCTAAAAAGCTTTAAGAATTGAAGGTTTAGCATCAAAAGTTAGTTAACAGAGGATTTATTCATCCTAGTGTGTCTCCATATGGAGCACGTATTTTATTTATGAAGAAAAAAGTTAGTATGTGTATATGTGCATTGAGTACATGGAGTTGAATAAAGTCACTATCAAGAATAAGTATCCTCTATCACACATTAATGATCTATTTGATCATCTTGCTGGATCTTCTATATTCTAAAAGATTGATTTTCTATCTGGCTACTATCAAGTGAATATGAGAGAGGTTGATGTGATGAAGATAGCTTTCAGCACTCGGTACAAACACTACGAGCTCTTATCCATACCTTTTGGGGTGACTAATACACCGGCCGTCTTTATGGATCTAATGAATAGAGTGTTCAGAGACTTTCATAATCAGTTTGTTATTTTTTTTATAGATGACATTCTGGTTTATTCTACTTCTGAGAAAGATCATGCCAGACAATTGAGGATTGTGTTAGAAACTTTAAAGAAGCATCAGCTATATAACAAATTCTCCAAGTATGACTTTTGGATGAAGATTATTTCTTTTTTAAGGGCATGTGGTGAGTGGCAATGGTATTTTTGTTAATCTTCAAAAAGTTTTGGATGTTACTAATTAGCTTAGGCCTACTATCATGATTGAGATATATAGTTTCTTCGACATAGTTGGCTGTTATGGGAAGTTTTTGAGGTGAATTTCTTATATTTTTATATCTTTGATGAGATTGACCAGAAGTCAGCAGCTTTTATCTAGACAACGGAATGCAAGGCTAGCTTCTAGATATTGAAGGATTGTTTGACTTCTACTCCAGCTATGGCTTAGTAATGCTTCACTGAGAGGTTTAGAGTGTGTTTTGATGCATCACATTTTTATATGTTATAGAGATTACAATTATGCATACTTTGAATATTTTTTTAAAAAAATTTACAAAGGGGATTTTAAAATTTGTGAGGTTTTTATTGAATAAAAAATTATCTTAACTTAAAAATAGTGTTGTAGTATGATAAAAGTATTAAAATTTTATTTTACATAATTTTTGATAATTTGATTATTTCCTAAACGAGTGTGTTTTTACCCAGTAGGATTTTCTATTGTCTACCATTATAAAAAATTCTATAATTTTGACACATACTTAATTACTCTTTAACTATTATAATGTGATATTATATGTGCATATGTGATTAAATTATATATGTTGGAATCTATAAGGGGACAAAATCCAATTAGATTTTATCTATGTTAGTAAATATTATAGTGCTTATAAAATATATTTTGGTGGATATAAGCCATATTCTGGTGCTTATAGGCATGCTCTGATAATATAAGCACAAAAAGGGTGTCATAAGGGTCCATAATCCTTTGAGATTCTGTCTGTATCTCGGAAATTGATATGAATTATTGTATGATATGTATTGTAATTTATTTATCTACTTAGTATTATTATTTAAATAATTGGATAAGTATTTACTCTTATTATATTTCAGTACAGTGATTTGTTAGACTATATTTAATAGCTTTTATATATTTAGTAAAATGTTTAACAAAAGAATTTGAAAATTTTGATCTGATTGTGTGGCCTGCTGAGCTATTATAGCTCACTATGGTTTTGCTTCTGATTTTTAGGACATGGGAAGGGAAAATAGAATAGATTAGTAATTCAGGATGAGATATAAGGTTATAAGTATTTCCCTATTTTGATTTTTCTACAGCCATGGTTAGTTTATTATTTAGTTATGTAGCTTTTGTATGTAGCCATGTACTGTAGTATAGACAAATTTTAATGAAATGAAAGAAATCTTATGGATGAGTTTATTTTCACTATTTAGATATTTTAGTAGCTATGTAGTTTGCAGTTTATTTAAAATAAAAATTGGAAGAGAATTTAAAATAGTTTAAAACTAGATATTGAGATTTTTCTATCACAGCTCAACACTTAGAGTTTGATAAAGGATGTTAAGCCTAAGTAAGCTGTCCCTAGGCACCCCAAGAGGAGGGTGAACTAGTGAATTTAAAAACTAATTGCTTTAAAATACAATACTTATATTTTTAATTTTTTCAATAATTAAAAAATCATAATTATTCTTGATGCGAAAGTGAATAATTTTATTAAAAAGTTAAAATAATAATAATGATATTATAATAAACAGAACGAAGCATAATCACCGATTTTAACTAAGAAATTATTGTAGAAATAAAATGCAAAAAAAGTAAAGTATGAAAAGTAAGAAATTAGAATCAGCACACTAGAATTTTATACTGCTTTGATCAAATAATGACCTACGTCCACTCCCTTGAGTCCTCCTCTTGGAGTATTGCACTAAACTTTAGTGTCTCTCCTTTAGCCCCCACAGCTAGGCAGAGAAGCCCTTACAATCTTTTCACAAACCTAGTGTGACAGAGAACCTTTACCTCCTTTCTCACACTGCAGGTGATATTAGAGAATCACAACCTCCTTTCTCACCCTCCTGGTGATGGCAGAGAACCACGACCTCCTTTCTCAAGCTCCTAGTGATGGCACAGAACCACGAACTCCTTTCTCACCGTCCTGATGATGGCAAAGAACCACGACCTCCTTTATCACCCTCTTGGTGATGATAGAGAACCACAAACTCCTTTCTCACCCTCCTAATGATGGAAAATAACCATGACCTCCTTTCTCACCCTCTTGGTGATGGCAGAGAACCATGGCATTGAGCTAAAGAACTTCTTCCCAGAGATACCCAAGAACCTTAGGCAGACACTTGTAGGAAACAAGGCAAGACACTTTCTTGGAGCAACTGTGTGAACCCCCTCGCATTAGTGCTCCATCACACACAAGCTCTCCCTTTATTCTTCCCAAAGCTCCCCTAGATCCCCTTCTCCAAGCTCTATCTCAAGAACACTCTGTAGCCAAAGTCTTGAAACAAGTCTAATTAGAGAGATTAAATACAAGGCCTTATAAAAAGCCTAAGAATTCAATTCTAGCAACTCTAATCATATAGTATGATCCAAGATCATACGAAATAATTTGTTTAAATAATCATGTTAGTATTGCATGAAGAATAAGGCCATATACGATCAATTCAATAAATTATGCTGATGGTCTAGTATGATTAGTTCAAACAACTTGGATTATCGTTTCGTACGATTTGCGACGATAAAATATCATCCCATGCAAAGATCGGGTCGTACAGTACGATGGGGTCCAATCATCCTATATAATCTGATTGGATGAATTAAACAAAATTATTTCCCTAATTATAAGATTAATTTTGGCAAGATTTAATTACATCATACAGTACAATATTGCTATTATATTATGATTAGTAAAAAAATTGAATTTTAAAATATTACCTAAATTATTATTGGCAGCTGTGATCTTGATTTCAACAGATCTTCCTATATGATCTGAATCGTACAATATGATCCGTTCAAATTATTTTAATTATCATAATTAGCTATTTTAATGATTTTCTGATTAACTGATCGTATAGTACGATATGGATTGTATAATATGATTAGTTCAGAAAATTGAACTTCTCATTTTGTCATAGTCTCACTCACTTGAGTGTGTATGCATGGTCACCAAGTTTAGTAGCCACAAAATACAAAATTCTGACTTAAGAAATGTGGAAATAAGAAAAAACAAAAATATTGACTCTTCAAGACACTATAACCCTATTCTATCTAGTCTTGAGCTAAATAATTTTTCATATTATATAGTGAACCTAAAATGTTAGTGCACAAGAAATATAGATATGCAATAATAATAATTAATAGGAGATAACATAGTAAGGAATCCAATTTTATTTGTTATTATCAAAATCACAAGACTTGGGTCCAAATTTGCAACAAACATGATAGGACCTATCCTGGTCAGGTTGGGTTGTGACATGAAGTATTGTAGTGCTAAATAGCCCAACGACATAGTAGAGGAAGGCTAGATCGATGAATTGAAGTGATGAATGTGAATTGACAAGCTAGTTTAGCAGTGCCAGAGGGTTTTTTTTTTTGATAGAACTGCTCATTGCAGTGCCAGAGGGTTAGCATTGTAATACTAGCTAAAAAAATGAAAGAATATAAATAATTCCCTTATTCCATATGTTAGTAGGTTGGAAACTTGGAGGGGTTAGTTTATAGTGTCATATTTGGAGTGTGTGTGAGTGTATGTAAGTGTAAGGAGTGTATAGCTTATGTTTAGTATAGCAGAGTGTTGTGTTAGAGTGGAGCAAAGCAAAGGTGTAAACTAGGACTGTTAAATTGCTTCTAGGTCATTTTTGAATTTTACTTTCTTATTTAAAATTTGTATCTCGTATTGTTATTATAAACCAGTGTTGTAATTTTCATCTTGTGTGTACACTCGTGAACTAGTTATAATATTACAGTGTTTATTGTATTCTTTATTTTGGTTACTTGTTTCAAATCCTCCATGTGTAGCTAATCTATTTTTCTTAATATTTGATGAATTAAAAGACATGGATTAGTAAGTGTAGGGTTTAATATTTATTATATCCACACTATTTGTTTTCTCTAAACATAAGTTGATTTATGTATAAGCCATACATAAATTCTAAACATATTATGATCTTGAGCATTAATAAATGGAGTAGAAGTATAATTAGAGAACATAGAATGTAGTTTTGCAATGCATATTCCAACAGGATTATGGGGAACATAATTTCCCTAATTGGCACCAGCTATACGAAATAACCCTCTTTAATGCAATCATGTTCCTTTTACTTTATAAAAACCAGAAAACTTTTGTTATTACATTTTAAAGCTTTTACTTTTAAATTGTCAACACCTTTTATATTAATTCACTAGATAAATATAACATTTCATTAAGTAGTAGTAAATTAAATATAAGTTTGTTGTAGTTTGTTTCTCATGGGATCTACATTATATTCATCACTTTCTTACTTAATATGATAACATGCACTTGAGTTCTAAATAGGATTATACTATAGAAAAATAAACTTCCATTAGAAAACTAAGCTATGTGTGTAAGCTTAAGCATAAAATTTTGCATTTGCGTAAGCTAAGTAATAAGTGTAGTAGCATTATTAATCCTATCAAGTATTTTTTGGCATCGTTGCTGGAGAACTTTAACTAGAGAAATTATTATCCTGCTTTGTATTTTATATTACTAAATCCATTGCTTATTTAGTCTTATTTTCTTCTTTTACTTTTACTTGTTTCGTTAGATGTGTGCCTGCTATTATTCAATGTATGGCACTTTTTATATTATTGCTTACTGTTACCGGCAGAACTTTTGTTGGACACTGAAATTGAAAAATATTAGGAAAATTAAAAAAATTCAAAATTTTGAAAAAGATTTAAAAATGGTTAAAAATTTTCAACACAACCAAAACCTCTTAGGGAATACACCAACCCGAAAAATTTTGCCGGTAATGAATGATTTTACTGCAGTGGGAGGTATTCAACAAAGCATAAACAAACTAACTATTCAAGCTAATAATTTTGAACTAAAACTAGCCATTATCATAATGGTGCAATACTAACAATTTGGAGGGACACCTCTAGAAGACCCTAATTTATATATAACCAGTTTTCTTGAGATTTGTGCAACTTTTAGATATAATGGTTAGTTATGATGTTATTAGACTTAGGTTATTTTCATTTTTTCTTAGAGATAAAGCTAAAATATGGCAAAATTCATTGCCCTCGGGCTTAATAATAACTTGGAAAGAAACTACTCATAAATTCTTAGCCAAATACTACCAACCTTCTAAAATTGCTAAACTTAGAAATGACATCATACATTTTTCCTAGTTAGAATAAATCATGAGAAAGATTTAAGAAATTTCTTAGAAAATATTCTCATCATGCCCTACTTGACTCGTTAAAAAATTCAAACTTTTTATAGTGGCTTTATAGGTTCTCTTAGATCAATTTTAGATGCTATTACTAGTGGTTCTGCAATGTCAAAGTCCTTTAATGAGGCTTATACTCTGATTGTGGAGATGCTTACCAATAATTTTCAATGGCCCTCTAAGAGAACCAACCCTTGGAAAGTGGTTAGCATTTATGAAACTAATGTACTTTTTATATTAATTGCCCAAGTAGTCGCAATTTCTAAAAAAATAAATAACTTTGGAATTAATTCACCTTAAAATTCACCTGTAATCTTAGAAGAAAATATTTGTGAAGTTTTTAATTATCCTAATACCTCAAGAGTAGAATCAATTCATGTAATTAATAATAGATCTAGTAATCCATCCTCTAACAATTATAATCCTGGTTGGAAAAGTCATCCAAATTTTAGTTGGAATAATGTTTCAATTAATAACACTAATTAGAACTCTCACCAGCCAAATCAAGTACGTATTGGAACAAACGTCTTTAAAATTTTAGTAACCCTAAGCCTAATTATTCTCCAAGATTTAATTCCAATACCTAGCCTAAGGATAAGAAGCCTTTATTGACCTCATTTTTGTATGAGGTCACTAGGGCCAATCCAAACCCTAGGATCTACCTAGACCTTAGATAAATCTAGACTCTTGGATCTACCTAGATCTTAGATCAATCTAGATTAAATCCAGATTTCCAGACCAAAATTAAAGGTTCAAAGGCCCTGTCCTGAAAGCCTTTTCGAGTGATTTTTCAAACACTTCAAACCCTAGTCAAATGACCCCTGATTTATTATCTATTAATTTTATATTGATTAGGCTTGTCCCTAAGATCCACCCTCCAAATTTTAACTCATTTTGAGGTCTCTAACCTTAGAAACTGAATTGAAATCCAAAGGTTGTAAAACTTTCAAATATTTATAGCCTACACCACTGAACCTGCCACCTAGTGGATCTTGACCTTGGAGCCTACTCCAAATGCTCTAATCACATCCAAACTCTTAATTATGACTGGTTGAGTAGTAAACTATATTTTGGTAGATTCATTTTGACCCCAAGTTGACCAGAGGTCTAAATGACCAAAATGCCCCTTAAAGGACAATTTTGGAGTTTTCTATAGACTTCAACATGACCTTTTCAAATAAAGCCTCAAAACCTCTTCCAATGCAACCTAATCATCATTAAGAGTACATTGGACTCCAACCCTGATCCTGGTTGACCATGTCAACCAAAAATGACCAAAATACCCCTTAGGAGTGTGAATTGTCATTTTGAATCAAATGACCTTATTTTTGGATGGAACCACTTCCATTCAACTCCAAATGTTAAACCAAACCTATTGGACATAATTCTAGTACCTAGGTCAGCCTGGTTGACCAAGTTAGGTAGGGTTGACCAAATGCCCTCTAATTTTGACTAAATTAAACTCTCCAAACTTTAGGATCACCTCCAATAGACTCAAGATATTATTTCAAATTTGTTGAGGTCAAACCTAGTCTTGGGTCAACCTGGTTGAACAAGTCAACCTAGGTTAACTGAATTTCCCCTTAAGGGTTAAATAGGTTAATCCAACCTATTTGACCAATTCAATCCCACTTAAATCCACAAATCTATTTTATTACATGCCTTAAACAAAATCCAACCTACAATCTAGACTTACCCTAGCCATTAGTCAATCAAACTCAAGTGAAGTTGACTAAGTCAACTCAATATATTTGGTCAAACTTCCTTTCATACATATGTGTGTACTCAAGCTCTCACTCTATATCCTTGAGTGTCCTCAAAACCACTCCAACCAATTGGCATGGGAATTTGACTGCCACCTCATCAGTTAAATGCAAAGTTGACTAGTTAAAGTAGTCAACTAAGTCTAATTTGTATGTTTATATGGCTTTGCCACCTTGGCAAGCCAAATCCTCATAATAAATCTACACTCCATGCATTTAGGAGGCTGGGAGGAGTACTTGGCAGCAACCTAAAGCTTCACTCTCTCTCTAATTAAGGAAAGTAATCATTAAAATGAAGAGATAATGGCTTGCTTAGCTCAAATCTTTACCTTTACCCATTCTCTTCCAAAATCTCTAATTTTAGCAATCTATATCCCATTTAGCTATCACCTAACCTCTTCAGCTAGTTCTAAGACTTTTTCAAGCATTTCCCTACTTTTCCCAAGCTCCAAAACTCCTTTTAGGGAAGAGAGAGAGAGAGAGAGAGAGAGAGAGAGAATGAGAGAAAGAAGGCTTTTAATGGTAGATTTAAATATAACTATCAAATGTTCTTGAGGTTTTCATTAAACTTATAGAGGATTTCTTTAGCTTTCCAACAAGCCCAAGAACATCAAAATCTTATATTTGAATTATAAGTTATCCCAATTTTAAGTTATATGATTAAACCTTAATTTCTCTCAAATCTCAATGCATGAAGCCTTGAAACTCCATGGGTTGAAAGATTAGAGTACATATATCCTACATTTCAAATTTCATCAAATTTGAATAATTGGATAAAAAATTATGAGCAATTGAAGTTTCAGTTGAAAAATAAACTAAAAAATTTGGGTCAATCTGGGCCGTCCATTCATTTGAACTGGGCTGATCGGACAGCTCTGATCTATAGGCCTTCCCGGGGGTTCGAACCCTGGTTCTTCATTATGAAGGCGTGGTGATGTGGCCAAAACTTGGCCGTTAATCCAATTTTTTGAATCAAAATTGATTTAAAAAATAAATTTAAACGCTCTAAATTTAAAAAATTCACCAAACATTCATTTCTTATCTCCAAAATTGATGTTCTTAAGCTCTTTAAACGTCTCGAGTTTAAGTTTATTTTAAAATTTATTTTAATGGATTTGGATCAGAGTATTGGGAGTTATTTAACTTTCCTTAATTATTCTAAATCTACTGATTTGATTGAGTTCAAATTTAGACAGGATAAATTATGGTGTGATACCCACATGCCATAAAAAATTCAACTCTGGTTAATGACTGGATTCTAGGGAATTAGAGTTTTAAGTTTTTTGGTCAGATTTTGACCCAAAAATTTGAAAATTTATAACTCACACATCACTTAGAATTAGGATTGCATTTTTTTTGTGATATGTGTTATTTAGATGACCAAAATTTCAAACCCAATTGAATACTAATGACACCTAGGAATAAAAATTAAGGAAAAGGTCTAGTTAACTCAAAAAAATTCATGGAAATTGTACACATACTAATTAGAGGTGAAACTTCATAAAACTAAACTTAGTGACATTTTACAGCTTAGGTCCAAATTTCACTAGATTTGGAGGTTATTCGGTCAGAAAATAAAGTAAGTCAAAATTTAGCCCTTTTAAGGACCTAAAAACTTCAAAAAATTATAATAAATCAAAATTAAATTTAAAAATTACAAATAAGATATCAAACTAACTAGAATTTGATCTTCAATTTATGTAAAATAAAATCCCCATCACTGGACCATTGGGAGTGATTTTATATAGTTTAGGATGAGTTTGGATTAAAACAATCAAAACCTCCTTAATTAAGTAACTTAAAAAATTAATTAATTAACCAAACTTTGAAAAATTATAACTAATTTAAAAAAAATCCAAATTGATCAAACTTAGTATCATTCAACTACATTTTAGGTCTAGTATTTTCTGAAAATAACAAACCAACAAAAATAGGTCGAAGTCAAAAAGTTAACTTTTTGGTCAACCATAGTATAAAATTAGGTCAAAACTTTAAAATTTTATAACT
The DNA here is from genome assembly GCA_019925795.1 of Dendrobium chrysotoxum. NCBI lineage: Eukaryota > Viridiplantae > Streptophyta > Magnoliopsida > Asparagales > Orchidaceae > Dendrobium > Dendrobium chrysotoxum. The sequence goes on along the minus strand of CM034307.1, from coordinate 30,852,488 downwards.
TAATATAAAAAATCCAAATTGAGCAAACTTAAAGGCATTATACTCCACCTAAGGTCTAATATTTATTAAAATATTAAATTATCAAAAAATACTTAAAATTAAAAAGTCAACTTCAGTTCAAATTTCAACTTAAATTTCAAAAATTCATAATTAAATATTGAAAAAATCTAATTATAGAAAAATCAAAGCTTAATTACTCATGTTTAGGTCTAGTATTTGAGAAAAAAATATCAAAACTCCAGAATTTAACTTTAACCAAAAACTCAACTTTAGGTTAAAATTTAAATAAAAACTTCAAAAATTCGTAACTAATTGTAGAAAAATCTAAATCCAACAAACTTATAGTCTAATTATTCGTAATAAGGTCTAATATTTAATAAAAATACTAAATTTCTAGAAATCAACCTTAATTTAAAAGTCAAAATTTTAACCCCTTAATTTAATGATTAAAATAACCCAAAATATTCAAAAAATTCAATAATCATTGAAAATTCCAAAAATTAATAATTTGATTCATAAAATTAATTAAACAACCATTTAATACATAAGAACCACTCCAAAGATGAAGTTTGTAGGATGGACTACTCCGTGCTGAGGGGCTAAGTACCTAAGGAGGCCTGGTTGCTCGAGCCTGGTGGCATAACGCCACAAACAGATTCAAAGGAGTATAAAACCTAAAAATCAATTGATTTTTAACAATTTAACCAAATTAAAATTCTTAATTTAACTAGATCAATTAGGTTTTTAGGATGGACTACTCTAGGCTGCGGGGGCTAAGTATTTTATAAAGGCCTGGTTTCTCGAGCCTTGTGGCACAATGCCAGAAACCAATTGATGAAGAATTTAAATTAATCTAATCCTTAAAATTAATAATGAATCTAATTAATTAAATTCTAATGGTCATTTAATTTGTAACTAATTAAATCTATTTAATTAATCAACCTTAAAAATATATTTTAAAATCAAACTTTAACACATTAAAATTTAAACTCAAACCAAAGTTACCCTTCAACCTTCAATAAACCCAAACATAGATAAATTTAACCAATTACCCGATATAGGACATATCCAAGCCACACAGCCAACCTCACTCTCTTTAGATGATTTGTAAGGCACCACTTCTAGATCTAGGCTAGGCCGGTGTTTGCTTTTCTGCTGTGTGTTGGGACGTTTGAGTTTTCACTGCATGTTGGTTATTAATGTGATTATTTATTCAATTTTTACACTTTGTGATGTGATTGATGGGTGTTAGATTTACCCCTAGGTTATGGATGATTTATATGAATTCAATCTTATGCAGGTGGCCATGCTCATACAAGTTATTTAAAATAAAAGGGGGTAAAATCATAAATATTAAATTGCTATAGGAACTGCTGCTACACTAAGCCCTTCTTTTAAAATTAAAAGAGCATGGCCAAGTGTGGCTAGTTTGAGTATTTTAAATTTAATTATATTAACTGCTTGGGATGATTTAAATATAATTTCTTAGAATAACTGTGCAGGTGATCCAAGTCTAAATTTTAATTTTCATTCAATGTAGTTTAATATATTTAAGTTATAATTGAGTCAAGTGACATTTGAGATGGGATATAAATCTAATTTGAAATTCAAAGAGAAGGCTGACATCCCTTATGGGAGAGTTCCACTTTATTTGAAGATTCAGATTAGGATACTTTGAGTATCCAAGGAGGAAAGAAAACATCTCTTTAAGGAGGAGTTTCTTTTCACTTGGATATCTGGATCCGACGATCCAAGTAGCCCAGTAGAAGGGCGAAAATGTGAAGATAGAGAAGAATCCCAATCTCAAATTCACTTGAGTCTTAGGAGTAGAATTCGGGTTGTTGTTAGTGGTACCCGACAACTTTACATTCTACAGACCCTGGGTTATAATACTAAGTGGTATTTGCCACATGGACTTTCAATTTGAATATTAATTTAATTAATTTGATTAATGATTGATGTCTTGATTACGATATAGGATTACATGCTTTTAGTAATTTTTTGGTGATTTTATATGTCGATCTTTGATTTTGCTTGAACTTATGAGGGATCATTAAATTTTTTTCTACTTTAATTAAATTAAATTTTTTAAGATAACATAGAAACTCTAATGCTTTTAAGAAGTAAGCTAGGGACCGTTGGGAGTTTACATTGCATTTTGTTACACTTTTTTCCTTTGTTAGGCACCTCCCTGCTTGCGAGTTTTGGCAGATCACCTGGCCTATGAGGGTGTAGATCTGTCAAGGTAAATCTGTACAATCTCTAGAGAAAAACTTATTTTTAAGACTTTTTAAAATTGCTTCATATTTAATTTAAATATTCATTGAGTCAATTAGCATGCACTGTATTAGAAAATAATTAAAATGAGTCAAAAATTTAATTACATTTACTTTAAGCTTCATACTAACCAACATAAGTTAAAGGGGCCAAATTAGGATATACTCTAGATGTTGGCCCCAACTCCTTAAACTTAACTTAATCAAATGTGCCTATAACTCTTACATAAAAGATCAAACTCATGATTTTAAAGTGCCTAGGTGGATTAGTTGGCTCCCCAATCCAGGACGGGGTAAGTCCAAATTCTATGTTGCATTAGTTAGGTTTGGGTTATTGATTTTTAATACCCAATTTAGGCTTAGGTTTTAAGGCAAGCTTAGGCTATAAGACCTTGACCTTCAGGAATTAAATCTCAATTTTCTAATAAAATTGACAACTCAAACTTAAATCTCTTTCAATCCTAATTTGAACACAACACTTATGATAGGCTAAGGTGCTTCTAAAATATTTCATAATCCTAAACCACCTCCTACCTTTCTTTCTTTAACCTCCAAAAATAAGTGCTCACCTTGATCCAATCATAGTTGAATTTCCAGTCCTCACCTCCCTTGATATCCAGCTTTAAAATCTTAAAATAAAATTTATATAGCTATTTTAATTGAGAGTATTTATAGGAAATTTTAGTTTTCTATGATGTAATTAACTACGAAGGCTTACACTCATATGATATTTAGAAACCCAGATCAATTTTCAAAATCAATTTTTCAAAACCTATCTTTTGGAAAATTTAAGTCAAAATTAATGATCATTATCGTAATTTTTAACCAATTAATAATGATTGATATCTTCTTCCCTCAGGAAGATATATCGATTATTATTGTAACTTTGATTATGAAATTAATGGTAATTTATCCTGTAGAAAACATGGATTTAAGGATTATAATTTTGATGATAATAAACATTTCTGTGTTCTGTATTGATTGGCTAACACTTCAGGAATAAAAGATCAAATACAATTTAAGCCAATTCATAATCGGGTCCGCATGTGTTTAAATATAATTTTTCCCTTTCTTAAGTTAAATGTAATATAATTGATCCCCTAGCTAAGTAACCTTGCACACACATACTCAGGGGGAGAGTTTTAGTGAGTTAGAGTTTCTATTTCAAATTTTGTTCATATCATTCTAGACGATATTCATATCATCCTAGAGGATCTAGTGAAAATAGAAACCCTAATTAGGGCGACCATGTTAAGTCGGTTTGATTAAGCAGATCATTAAGGATGATATACCCATCGTACAAGACGATAGGCTCAAATCAGAAATTCTCAGCCACCAGATTAAGTTAGGCAAGTTTTTATTTTTAGAGATTTGGTCTGATCGTCCAAGCCGATACTTGTATCGTCCTAGACGATCCTTTACAATCATGCTTAAATTATTCTGGTGATTAAGGAAAGTGATTAATATTTGATTGATATGATCATATCATCCTGGATGATCTGAGAAATGTGCTGGATGATATTCTTAATTTTGAACTAATCGTACGGGACAATCGAGGTATTAGCCCGGACGATCAAGTTATTTTGAGATCGTCCAGCATAGGATGCCGTGGACGACCCGAGTTGTCTTCTGGATGAAATTCCTGATTTATACTAATCATCCCGGATGATCGCAGAATCGTACAGGATGATCTGAACAAATTTTGTCTACTAATCATCCAAAGAAACTAGATGATCTAGGCTGATTCATGTGAATTTGTACTGATCGTACAGGATGATCGACCGATCATCCTGGATGATCCTTGACGACTAGTTGAGATTTAGGGCAATTTTTTAGCCCTCCTATTTAAGATCTTTTCTTTCAACAAGAAAGATATTTTGCCACCTTCCTTTCCAGAGAGAACCTTGAGAGAGAGAGAGAGAGAGAGAGCTTGGGAGAGAGAGAGAGAGGATCTTGTAATGGGGAGTTTGTAAGGGATTCACAAAGGTTACTCCAAGTAAGGATCTGAGTCATCTTTTTCGGTCATCGTCTCTTATCTTGTTGGTGTCTCTATGGGAGGATCATCCACAAGAAGATCCAAGTTCTCTGCCTACTTCAGGAGGAAGCAAAAGGAGTCTAGGTTCTCTACCTGCTTCAGGAGGAAGCGAAAGGAGTCCAGGTTCGCTGCCTCACCGGGTTGGTGGAAAGGAATTTTGTACAGGCTTCTCCACCTTACTATGGGAGTAGAAGGAGAGTCACTTAGTGTTACTGCAATACCCGGAGGGGAGGCTCCGGGGAGTGGATGTAGGTTAAGTTGACCGAACTACTATAAAATCTGGTGTGTTCTTTCTGATTATTTTCTGCACTTATTTTTTTATTGATGATTGTGTGATTGTGATTATTATTCTGTTATCATTGAACATCTGCACATCATCATGAAACTGTAAATATTTTAAAAATTCAAAAAGATTTTCTAAATTATTGTTTGCTAATAAATTTTTAAAATTACCAATTCACCCCCCTCTCGGTTAGCCTCGGGACTACTTCATAAGGGCTTAACATCCCTAACGAACTTTCAAGTGGTATCAGAGTGAGATTCAAAAATTAAGTTTAAAAACTTTTAAATTTTGATCCATGGCTAAGTTTGGTAATCGTAATAGTGCTGAAGGTTATTCAATTACACGACCACCGTTGTTTGATAATATACCTTTTTTATTTTTAGAAAACTCACATGTCCACCTTTTTACAATCTATAGATTATCACATGTGGATGCTGGTTAAAGATGGCTACGAAGCACCTTTTAGACTTGTCAATAATGTTAAAACTGAACTGCCTTTTACCGAATGGACTTTTGATGATCAGGACTTAGCCCAAATGAATGCAAAGTGCTTGAACTATTTTTTTTGTGCACTGAAATCTGAGGAATACATGCGTGTCTCTACTTGCACTACTGGTAAAGAAATTTGTGATAGATTATGCATTACATATGATGGTACATCTGAGGTTAAGCAATCTAGATTGAACATCTTGCTTCACGACTGCAAACTTTTTCGCATGAAACTGACTGAATCTATTTCTAAAATATATACTAGGTTCACTCAAATTGTCACCTCCCTGCATGCCTTAGGAAGAGTACTTACTAATTATGAGAAAGTTAACAAAATTCTGAGATGTTTTCCTTCTACTTATGATGCTAAGATAACTGTAATTACTGAATCCAAAGATTTGAATACTTATTCTATTGATAACTTACTTGGGTCACTCATTGCTTACGAGTAAGGAGTGAACCAATGAAAAAGTGATACAGGTGAGAAGATGAAGGAGAAAACTATGGCACTGAAGGCCAATGATACTGACACTGATTCTTTCGGGTCTGATAGCGATGATGTTTCCTTAATCACTAGGCAATTCAAAAGCTTTCTAAGGAAGAAACACAATAACTTTCAGAAGTGGAACAAAGGTAAGAGTAGCAGAAATTTTAAAGGTTCATCTGATACTGTTTGCTTTGAATATAGGAAGCCTGGACATATAAAGGCTTATTATCTTATACTAAAGGCTCACCCAAGCAAGGAGAAGGGTGAGGAGAAACCCAAGTTCAGAAAGGATAAGAAGAAGATTCAAAAGACTTTCTGGGCAGATTTAGCATTCGACTCCTCTGAGATTGAGGCTGAAGAGGAGACTACGAACTTGTGTTTGATGGCAGATGATCATCCTGGTCAGTCTGGCCAAGAAGAGGTATGTGAGCTAACCTACGATAAATTACTTGAAGTTTTTGAAAAAATCCATTCATCATATAGGAAACTTAAGAAAATGCATATTAGCTTAAAATTGGAATTTCTGAATTTATAAAAAGAGCATGAAATTTTGATTAAAGATCATTCTACACTTGATAGCAATCACATGTCATTACTTGATGAATTTGATGAGTTGAATAAAAAGCATTCTGATTTGATTATTGAGCATGATTCATTAAAAGCATCACATGTTGAATTAGAAACTACATTTAAGGAATTAGAAACTCATGCATCTGATTTAGATAGTAGAGAGCATTAATTAAAATTTGAAATTGCAAGTCTTAAGAAAGAAAATGAATTTTTAAGTGTGAAAATTAGTGCATATGAGAATAATGAAACACCTCCTACATTTATACAATTTTATGCACCTCCACCTTTTGAAGAATCTCATTCAAAATCATCAAAGCATGTTTCCTTCAAACCTAGGAAGAGGCACTATCACCCACGTAGATTAGTTAACCCTTTCCCTGGCGTTAGATATTTTTCTTATGGCATGTTAGGACATATCTCTTACACCTACACTATTCATCGTAGTACATAATGGGTGTGGAGGCCCAAATTGTATGCTTCATAGAACATCACACATGCATTGCATTCTTCTTTTCATAAGAAGGAACCTAAACTTATTTGGGTTTCTAAATCTAACGTTTGATGATTTTATAGGGTTGCTCTCACATAAGACCTCGTGAGAGCATGTGGTACCTAGACAGTGAATGTTCAAGACATATGACTGGAGATTCAAATTAATTCATTTCGCTGGAGGACAGGGTTGGAGGCAAGGTCACTCTTGGAGACAATACCACCAGGAAAGTGGTAGGTGCTGGTATAATCGAAAACTCCAAGAACCTTTTGATTGAAAATATTTTACTTGTAGATAGATTGAAGCACAACTTTCTTAGCATCTGTTAGCACTGTGATAAAGGGTACAACATCAAGTTCCTGGCAAATACTTGCAATATAAACATAAATAATAACACTGTTTTGTTGGGCAAGAGGATCAATAATATTTACATGCTTGATTTAAATAATATTGAATGTGCTGCTTCATTCTACTTAAAAACTGCTGCTGATGAGTCTTGATTGTGGCACAGGAGATTATGTCATGCCAGTATAAAAACCCTTAGAAGAGTCACCCAATAGGACTTAGTTAGAGGTGTCCCCAAGCTTAAGTTCACTGAGGACCACCTATGTGATGCATGTCAATTAGGGAAGCAAGTCCAATCCTCTTTCTACTCCATTAAGAACATCAACACCTCTAGACCTTTAGAAGTCCTTCACATGGATCTCTTTGGACCCATTAGCACTGCCAGCTTAGGGGGGAAAGTCTATGGATTTATGATTGTTGATGATTACTAGAGATTCACTTGGATTAGATTTCTGTCACATAATTCTGAGTCATTTGATGAATTTAAATCATTCTCCACTTGGATTCAGAAGAAGTTAGGTAGTGAGATCTTGACTATTCATAGTGATCATGGTGGAGAGTTTGAAAATGTGAGATTTAAAACTTTTGTGAGGAGCAAGGGATTAGCTACAACTTTTCAGCTCCTAGGACCCCTCAGCAGAACGGGGTAGCTGAAAGGAAGAATATGACATTAGTGGAAGCCGCTAGAGCCGTATTTGCTAAGTATTCACTTCCAAAATACTTTTGGGCCGAAGTGGTGAACACTGCCTGTTATGTGCTGAATAGGGTAAATGTTAGATCCAATCTGAATAAGACACCTTATGAGATCATTAAGGGTAGAACTCCAAACTTGTCCCACCTCCATGCCTTTGGCTATAAGGTTTTCATTCTGAATAATATAAAATCATCCTTAGAAAAATTTGACCCCAAATCTAATGAAGGAGTGTTTTTAGGTTATTCTAGTGTGGGGAAATCCTTTAGGGTGTTTAATAAGAGGACTTTGGTGGTGGAGGAGATAACTCATGTGGTGTTTGATGAATCTGATCCTAAGGAGACTAAAGTTGAGGAGGAAGAAGATGTAGGAGAGATTACCCGAGGAGTTAAAAATGCAAATCTGGAGGAAAGGGTAGAACCTCAAAACACTTTACCTAGAGATTAGAGATATTCTTTAAGTAATCCTAAGGAACTGATCTTAGGAGATCCTTCTGAAGGTGTTAGAATTAGGCATGTACTTAGGAAGAAAGTAAACAATTCTGCCTTTATCTCAATGTCTGAACCCACCAATATCAATCAAGCCCTTTCTGATAAATTTTAGATCTTAGCTATGCAAGAGGAATTGAGCCAATTTGTAAGGAATGATGTTTGAGAGTTAGTAGAAAGACTTAAGAATCAAAGTGTTGTGGGAACCAAATGGGTTTTTAAGAATAAGATGAATGACTCTGGTGTGGCGGTTAGGAATAAGGCAAGATTGGTTGCTAAGGGGTACAACTAAATAGAAGGGATTGATTTTGAGGAGACCTTTGCTCCTGTAGCTAGATTGGAAGCCATTAAAGTGCTACTAGCATTTGCCTGTTATAAGGGATTTAAGCTTTTTCAAATGGATGTCAAGAGTGCCTTTTTGAATGGGGTAATAAAGGAAGATGTCTTTATAGAGCAACTCCCAGGTTTTAAGAGTTCTCAATATCCAAATCATATTTTTAAATTAAAAAAGGCCTTATATGGATTGAAACAGGCACCCAGAGCTTGGTCTGAGAGGCTTAGCACATTCCTTTTAGAAAGAGAGCTTGTCAAGGGGAGCGTAGACACTACCCTTTTTCTAAGGAAAATAGGTGATGATTTACTCATTGTTCAGATCTATGTTGATGATTTTTCTAAAATATTGAGTAAGGAGTTTGAGATGAGTATGATGGGAGAATTGTCCTACTTTTTGGGATTTAGCATAAGGCAAATAGATAATGAAACCTTTATCAATCAATCAAAATATATTAAGGATATCTTGAAGAAATATGAAATGGATAAAGCTAAGCCAATTAACACTCCCATGAGTTCTAGTGTCCAATTAGACAAGGAGTCAAATAGAAAATCTATTGATCAGAAGAACTTTAAAGGAATAATTAGATCATTGCTTTACCTGACTGCTAGCCGACCTGATATCACATTTAGTGTTTGTCTTTGTGCTAGATTTTAAACTGATCTTAAGGAATCCCACCTGACTGCAGTTAAGAGAATCCTCAGAAATCTCTTAGGGACCCTAACCTTAGGAATCTAGTATCCTAGGTATAGCAGTTCTTTTGAGATTATTGGATATTCTGATTCTAATTTTATAGGATGTAGTGTGAATAGAAAGAGCACTTCAGGAACTTGCCAATTTATAGGATAGTCTTTAGTCTCCTGGTCCAGTAGAAAATAAAATTTTGTAGCACTTTCCACTGTTGAAGCTCAGTATATTGCCTTAGGAAGTTATGTGGCCCAAGTCCTTTGGTTGAAGCAACAAGTTTTGGATCTAGGATTACCTGTTGGCACAATTTCAATTCTATGTGATAACACTAGTTCCATCTACATCTCTAAGAATCCTATCTAACATTCAAGAACCAAACACATTGACTTAAGACGTCACTTCATTAGGGACCATATTACAAAAGGGGACATTGAGCTACATCATGTAGCAACTGGAAATCAACTGGCTGACATCTTTATTAAACCACTGGCCTTTGACTCATTCAGCATTTTGAGGACTAGATTGGGTGTGATCAATATAAATATATGAATCTGATGACTGCTAATTTCTGAATTTCCTATTTTTCATTTTATTTCTGTTAGTTTTTTTTGTTTAATTTGATTATCTATTTTCTGGTTGTTTTTATTCTCTGATGATTTTCTTTTTATTATTATTATTTTCCTGATTTGAGAATTTATTTTGATGTGATTTCCTTCTTGTTCTTGATTTACTATCTTTTCTTCTAAATCAGATCACTGCTCACTACTGCTGATAAATTGGATTTCTGACTAGAGTTTTGCCTGGTTTTGTTTGGAAGCTTATAAGTAGTGATTGACTCCTCTGAATCTGTTAAAGGGAAGAAACGTTGATGATTATTTCTCCTCCTCTAACTCCTTTAATGGTGTATTAATTCTTTTGGATAAAAATCTTCTTCAAAATGAAAAAGTTAGTTTTTGAAATAGAGATCTATTTTATCTTCCTATAGTAATCTACCTCATATGAATAGTATTTTCAAAGCTTTGAATCATTATTATGTTTTTCTTAATCAGGTGATTGCACTTATCATATGATGTATGGTTTTTATTCTGTGAATTACTCCTCCTTATCGTAGAGAGTGAGTTTTGTCTTCTCTTATGTCTAGAAGGTAATTTTAAAGCTGAGATTCTTTAATGATTTTGAAAGGAAGCAAGCTTGTCAAAGATGCACAAAGAGCGCCAAAATGAAAAGAGGCACAAAATGAGCCCAAAGCTGAAAAGATGCGCGATGTTGCCAAATTGAAAAGATACACAAAGTGTATCAAAAATCAAAAGATTTGTAAAGTACACCAAATAAATTGGAAAAGAGGCATAAAATGAGCCCACAAAGAAACAAGCTTTCTTCCCATTCAGATCTTCAAATGTCTTAGAAAAATCCATGCGCCACTTAATATTTTCAAAAGCTTGGGATTGAAAATCATGATTTCTAATTCCTTACTTCATAATACTATTTTATCAAATATTTTTCCAGAATGAGTCCTGAAGGGATCTCTTTTCAAATCTAATTTCTTCTTATTTGAATTAGACTTTTGTTTAAAAGAAATTTGAACCCGTAAGGTGTCTGAGGTAGGAGTTAAGAAAGTCAATTTTCCAACTTTTCTGGATTTTAGCATTGTCATTTTTCTTCTTATTGGCTTTTGAATTGAAAATCAAGGAAAATTCTATTTTATTGGAGCTGATCGGTTCAAAAAAAATGCAGATTATTTTTACTGTTGTTTTCTCGTTTCTATTTTTTGTTTTAATTTTTTTTATTTTTTCTTTTCTTTATGTATTTTTGGGATCCCTGATCTTCTGATCAGGATCCGCCTCTCTATTAGTTTTCTGTATTATGATGTTTCTAGTTTGTTTTATTTTGTTTTTTCTTCCTCCTTTTTGTGATGTCAAAAGGGGGAGTTATTTTTGTGTTACTTGTAGTTTCATTTTTTGTTTGTTTTGTGTTGTAGTAGGTTCTTTTGTTGTCTTTAGTGTCACTATTTATCAATGATTCTGCTTGATTTGAAACTACTAAATAAATATTTGCCATCATAAAAAAAGGGGAGATTATTGCAAATCTAGATAAGTAAGCTTGCACACACACACTTAGGGGGAGAGTTTTAGTGAGTTAGAGTTTCTATATTAAATTTTATTTATATCATCCTAAGTTATATTCATATCATCCTGAACGATCCAGTGAAAATAAAAACCCTAATTAGGGTGACCATGTTAAGTCGGTTTGATTAAGCAAATCATCCTGGATGATAGGTTCAAATTAAAAATTCTCAACCACCAGATTAAGTTAGGCAAGTTTTTATTTTTAAAGATTTGGTTTGATCGCACCGCTGATACGTGTATCATCCTGGATGATCCGTTATAATCATGCTTAAATTATTCTGGTGATTAAGGTAAGTGATAAATATTTGATTGATACGATCATATCATCCTGGACGATCGCAATATCATACGGGACAATACATGCAAAATTCTGATCGTCTAGAGCACTTCACCTGGATGTTCTGAGAAATGTGCTGGATTATATTCTCAATTTTGAACTAATCATATGCGATAATCAAGGTATTGGCCCGGACGATCAAGTCATTTTGAGAACGTCCAGCATAGGTTGCCCTGGATGACCCGAGCTATCTTTTGGATAAAATTCCTGATTTACACTAATCATCCCGGATGATCTAAATAAATTTTTTCTACTAATCATCCAAAGAAATCAGATCATCCAGGTTGATTCATGTGATTTTATACTGATCGTATATGACATCGACCAATCGTCCTAGACGATCTTTGATGACCAGTTGAGATTTAGGGAAATTTTTTAGCCCTCCTATTTAAGATTTTTTTCTTTCAACAAGAAAGATCTTTTTCCACCTTCCTTTCCAGAGAGAACCTTGAGAGAGAGAGAGAGAGAGAGAGAGAGAGCTTGGGAGAGAGAGAGGATCTTGTCAGGGGGACTTTATGAGGGTTTCACAAAGGTTGCTCCAAGGAAGGATCTGAGTCATCTACTCCAATCATCATATCTTATCTTGTTGGTGTCTCTATGGGAGTATTGTCAGCAAGAAGATCCAGGTTCTCTTCCTGCTTCAGGAAGAAGCGAAAGGAGTCTAGGTTCTCTACCTGCTTCAGGAGGAAGCGAAAGGAGTCTAGGTTCTCTGCCTCATCGGGTTGGTGGAAAGGAGTTTAGGATAGGCTTCTCCGCCTTGCTGTGGGAGTAAAAGGATAGTCACTTAGTGTTAGTGCAATATCCAAAGGGGAAGCTCCGTGGATTGGACGTAGGTCAAGTTGACCGAACCACTATAAAATCTGGTGTGTTCTTTTTGATTATTTTCTGCACTTATTTTTCTGTTGATGATTGTGTGATTGTGATTATTATTCTGTTATTGTTGAACATCTATACATCATCACAAAATTGTAAATGTTTTAAACATTCAAAAAGATTTTCTAAATCGTTGTTTGCTAACAAATTTTTTAAATTACCAATTCACCCCCCTCTTGGTTAGCATCGGGACTAGTTCATCCTTGCTTAACATCCCTAATGAACTTTCATATCCAAATTATTGTAGTTAAATACCTAAGTGAACAATCATTTTGACCCTTTGGGGTAATATGTAGTTCTTATTTATATTTGACTATGATAATCAGGATAAATTTGAATCCTATAAATTTAACCAATTAGAGAATGATATACTCATCTCTTGAGATGATATATCATTCATATTGATGTGTTCATTTTCAAAATTAAAATTCAAAAAATTAAATCACCCAAAGATAATTAATCTTTTTCAAAACAACAATTTTTTAATCAAACAGCCTTCATTAGAAGAAATAGTTTTGCAAACAGGTACTTGACTAAAAAGTCTAGCTTATGTCATTAGGAATATTGAAAATTAATTAAGATAGTGATAAGTATAAATAATGTTATTTTTGTGTTATATTCTTAATGAAATTGTGTTATTTTAATTGTGTTGTGCAAGAAAAATATAGAAAGGGCACATAAATCAAAGTATCATCTAGCGCCATGGTGTTAGATGAATCAACACCCCGACGCCATCAAGGATACTGCCAAAGCACTACAATATTACATGGTAGCATAAACTTTTATATTTGACAGCACTATAGAATTAAAATGGTCAGCTTGGTTACGCAGTGTTTATTATATTCAAGTGCCACAATGTCACAATCTATTTTGCCTTGGAACCAAATTCGCCACTCTAACACCCAACATTCAAAATTGAGCAGCACTGTGGTGTAACTATTGTAACTTTCAAATGACATGATATTCCAGTGAAGTGATAAGACTATTTAGTAAATAACTAATCCACATCAGCAAACATCGTGGTTGAACAAAAACATTAGCACAATGGTGTTAGTTCATTTTATGGGTTCTTTGTACCAATATTTCATGCGCCATAGTACTAGTTGCCTAATTTATATTTTTCTATAAATAGTTATTGTGTTATGTTTGTAAGAGAGTCTAGTTACTTGTCTAATTTTAGTACTTTTTATAGTACTTCTTTATATCTCTCTTAGAGTCAATTCTAAGGGAGACTAGAGAAGTTTTAGATACAATCATTAAAGTTTTTAGGCAGTAAATATTTGAGCAACTCTATATGATAAGAGAGAAGTGTAGAGGAGATACATTGATCTTACTTGGTGATATCACTCTCTTATATTTTAATTTGTTGATGATTTCAATGAAAATGAGTTTGCTTATCTTTTCTTCCATATCTAAGTAATTCTCTAATTTTGGATTGATGATGTAGAGAACATATTAAGTACTAAAGAAGATTATTATGTTCTAAAGTTAATTGATATTTTTAATATTTTTTTGCTCTTTTTTTAATACATATAGTTGCCATATATAGCTAAAACCTAGTGTGATGTATAACCTCGATGGAGGATTTCAAGAATATCTTAGAAGATTGTAATAGTATGTTTGCATGCCTAGACATAGAATGTAAAATATAATGGGTTCTTAAGGAGATGATATAATTGTAGGAGGTCAACAGATATCCTTTTCACCCCTACAAGCTTGATAGAGATATAAGGATGTATATGCTCTGAATCATATTACAAATAAGAGCTTCATTATGAAGGATATACAATATATATTTATCAATCCAAAACATTTTATTTAAATATTGTATCCATTATTTTTACTATTTTTAGTTAGTGATGAATTCTTCAAAACCAAAATTTTTTTGTTTGTAGGATAATTTTGCATTTATAGTAAGCCATAGTAGTTGATTGCTAGAAAGCATACTTCCTCGTGAGTTTGATAATCTATTCTATCACTTTATTACTTGATTTGGCGTGTACACTTGTATATATCAAGTAGGGTTTGTTAGTTTTTATATATTAAAGAAAACCTAAGAATTATTTAGGGGAGATAAAGCCTTAAATATTTATATAATTCAAAAGTGCACTCCATAATGCCCATTATATAGTTATCTAGATCATTAACCATTGAACCTAAGGAAGTTTACCTAGTTATACAAAAATAAATCCTAAGAAAAAGGGTAACAAATAGTGTAAAGCAATTCAATTAAGGAGTGGAAAGGATCTAAAAAAATATAATTAAAAATAAAGATTAATCTTAGGTTAAATTAATTATAGAAGAACTAGTAGAAGACCCCTAGCCTAAGGAACCATCTCAACCTGATAATGAAAAAGAAAAACTTATTAGAGAGGCTGTAGAAATCCATCACCACCATTTTTCCAAAGGTTATTAAAATAAAATTTAGATAAGTAAATCATACTATTTTTGGAAATCTTAGAACTTAACTATTAATTTTATTTGCCAAACCCTTAGAACAAATGCCACCTATTGTAAGTCCATGAAATAAATCTCTAATAAGAAAAGGAGATTTGGTGATTTTAAGATTGTAGTATTGATTTAGGAATGTAGTGTAATTCTACAGAAGAGATTTCCTCAAAAGCTTAATAACGCTGGTAGTTTTACCATTCCTATTGATATATGGGAAAAATTTTATAGTAGGGCACTATGTGATTTATAAGCTAACAACAATTTAATGTCTATATCCATTTTCAATAGACTTGATCTAGGAGAAGTCCGATCTACCAATATTATCATTGAGATAGCTGACTGTTCATTTACTTATTCAAAGGAGGTAATAGATAATATTCTTGTTAAGGTAGATAAGTTTATTTTTCCTATGGATTTTATAATCTTAATATGGAAGAAGGAAGGGAGACACTTATTATTTTATGATGATCATTCTTAGCTATTAATAGTGTGACACCCCCATGATCAGATTACAATTAATTTCGACCTAACTTGAGTAAAAGTTAGGCAATCTGTTGAATTTTTATATTTGAACTCTTTTGCATGTGTCTTAAAATGTTCTGTGTGCATGATAAAGGTATGCTTGTATTTTGAAGTGGGTTCGAGGGGTCTAAATGCATGTTTGTAAATTTAGAGTTCTTCTCCTAAGCGCCCTTGTGTTGTATTTTCTAATGCCTTGACATTTTGCTCTTTAGAAGTTGGAAAAAATGAAATAGTGCCCCAACGTTATTTTTTTGGGCTCCCTGGCCCTAGGCTAATTTCAACACTTATAATATCTTCTTACACTATCCATTCATTCGATCGTTTTGGGCGGCTGGCCAAGAGAGGAAAATAAAAGGATTTGGAGAGGGAGAGAAGAGGATTTGGGCAACTTTGGGTCATTTTCAACTATCAGCCTAGATCTAAAAGTATCTAGATCGAGGTAAGTCACACTATTCCTATCTCAGTCTTCAAGAATATGGAGTTTTCTCAAATTTTATGATTAAATTTATATTTTCATTATCATAATATACGAAAAACATTGCACTGATAAAACTTTCATCGTATAACTTTTTGTATATTATAGAGATGGAGATTTTAAATATTTTGAATATTTTCTAAAAATTTTACACCATGGTATTTTGAAATATGTGCCTTTTTAATTGAATAAAAAAAAATCTTGAACCCTAAAAATAGTATTGTAGTACAATTAAAGTCTTGAAACAGTGTTTTGCTTGAATCTATAATTTGATAAAATTTTGAAATAGTATATTTTTGCTCAGCAGCATGTTTCCTATCATTATAACAAGCTAAGAAAATTTTGCACTAAGTTCTTTTCTGCTTTAATTGTTATATTGTAATGAATTATGTGTTATATTGAATGAATTATGTGACTTTTGATAAGAAAAATGTCTGTTGAGAGATATAAAAGGCTAAACTCTTTTGGATTATGTATGATATTGAGAATCTAAAACTCTATGAAATTCATTCTATTAGGAGTCATAAGAGGTAAGAATCTTTAAATTTTATCCAGGACCAGAGAGATCTATTATATTTTGTTCTGTGAAATAAAGTTTATTTAACTGCTCACTATTATTATTTGAATCTTTGGATAATTGTTATACTATTAATATTCTGCTCAGTATAATGGAATGGTATTGCATTTGATAATTATGAGAAAATATTTATTAAAAGAAAATTTTGGAAATTTAGATAGGTATTTGTGGCCTAGTGAGCTATTTTAGCTCACTATTTTTTGCGTTATGTTTTTGAGGTATGGGAAAGGGAAAGAGTATGTTAAATAGTAGTTTTAAGAATCTGATCTAGGTATGTTAGTATTTCTTCTTTTAATTTTTTCACATTCATGGCTAGTTTTATTACTACATTATGTAGTATTTGTTTATAGTCATGGACTGTGATTGTAGATATATTTTTTATGATAAATGAAAAAAAATCTTCTAGATGATTTTATTTTAGTACTAGATATTATCAATAGCTCTGTATTTATTACTATTTTTAAATTGAATTGGAATAAGATTTCTTAAAACTTTTCAAAACTTAGATCTTGAGATTTGCCTGTTACAGCTCAATATAATAGGATATGTCCAGTCTGAGGGTATTATCAAGCTGGGTTATGATAATCCTTTTTGGTATCAGAGTAATAATATTAGAAAGTGATTATCAGATAGAGCTATATGAATTGATTTGCAAGTTAAGTGGGATAGTTTTGAGTCTATCTAGGCATTCATTTTATTTATTTTCATATATATGTATGTCCAGTTATGTGTTCTATGTGATTATGAATCCACTAAACCTGTATATGATAGATATTGAGTGCTAGTTAGATAGCTCCTGCATATAATACTGCTCTAACAGTCAATTTTGATATGGTTTCCCAGTTTGCTAGTCTAATAGCCTAAATGATGGGTGAAGCACAGAGCAGAGTTCCTATTATTATATCTAATGATATAGACAAACATCAATAAATGTTTTTGAGATTGAAGCCTCTAAGGTTTGAGGGTGTTGTTGAGCCATGAGTAGTAGAGGACTAGTTGAGGAGGCTAGAGAAAACATTTCATAGTATATATTATTCTCCTAGAAGGAAAGTACCATGAGTACTCTTCCTAGTAAATGGTCAGGCAGATTACAGGTGGATGGGCCAATAAGAGGAGAAGTTTCAGGCGGACAAAGCTCCCTGATTAGTTGGAATGAGTTTTTTTTATGTATTTAAGGCTTAGTTTGTACCACCATCTACACGACAGTAGATGCAAGAGACTTTTCTTTAGGGGAGCAGGATAGTGACACAATACGGGATAGAGTTAATTACTACTTTGGCTAGGTATGCTTCATAATTAGTTAGCACTCTAGAGGAGAAGTGTTATAAATTTTTGAGAGAACCACAAGATAGTTTGAGATAACCACTTATTCCATTTCATATTTATGATTTATCTGAGTTGGTAAAGTGAGCTTGATTAATTAAGAATGACTCAATAGCCACTCAACAGCGGTGGACTGCTAGTAGAAAGCATTTTAGCAGCAAGACTTTTGGTAGTGGAATGTTTTAGAAAAAAGAGAAGATTCAGACCTAGAGATTTTGGGAGAGCTGGATTGTCTATACTTGCAGCAGTCTCTAGTAGTGGCAATGTGTTCTATTTTGATTCTATCAGTGGAGTGCCGGTATGTCATAATTATGGTAGACGACAACCTGGATTGTGTTATAGAATGATGGGATAGTATTTTTGTTGCAGACAGGTGGGAAATAGGGTGGCTGAGTGTCCACAGGTAAGATTTAATCAATAATCTGAGCTTTTGTTTAAGAGTTTTGTCAGACCCATAAGGAGATCGATTATAGTTTTTCCCTATAAATTTTTTAAGGGATCATCTAGTATTGGTAGTGAAAGTTCAGATGTGGGTTGTTAGACCAACATGAACTACAAGTGCACACCAAGGGGGTGAATTGGTGTTTAAAAAATTTCCTTAAAAATTATCCTTCCTAAAAATTTTGATTTAATGGAAAAATGATATGGCTACATGAATCTCATAAAAACTTTGTTTTGATTTTTATAAAAGAAACTTGCAAAGAAAAATATATTTGTCATTTTTTATTTTTTATTTTTTTTGTCTTTTTCTTTTGGAGCAAAATCAAAACACACTTCAAATTCAAAGTGAAGCTCAAAAAACACATATTTAGCAATAAGTGAAATGAAAAAAAATAAAGTGCAGAAAGTAAATGCAAAGAATCAAGAATGAACACACTAGAGATTTTTAGTGGTTTGGTGAACCTTGACCTACTTCCACCCGTGGAGTCCTCCACTCTGAGAATTGCTCTAAAAGCTTAGTGAATCTCCTTTTTCCCCGACAGCGAGGAGGAGAATCCCGTACAAATCACTTCCACCTCCTTGAGGTAGTGGAGAAGCTGAATCCCTTTCACCTCCTTGGTGCATCAGAGTAGCCGAATCCCTCTCACCTCCTTAGAGTAGAGAAGTAGTTGAATATCTTTCACCTCCTTGGTGCAGCAGAGAAGTTGAATCTCTTTCACCTCCTGAGTGCTACAGAAGAGATAGATCCTTCCCATAAAGAGACTCTTCATGGAGTTTCCCTCAAGTAAAGACAATGACCTTAGAGGAAGAAGGTGCAAGATCATCAAAAAATGTTCGTAGTAACCCCTTTCAAAACTCTCGTATTCCCACAAGAATTTTCTCCCTCAAGTCCTCACATCTCTCTCTCCCAAAGGAATGCCCCCTCTTCAAACTCTTCTCACAGAAGTTCTCCCTCAAAAATAGTAGCAAAAGATTCCCTAAGATGGATTTGGGATAATATTTAAATAAAGGCTCCAAATAACCCTAAAAGTTAAGTTAGCCGACTCTATTCGTATAGTACAATTATGGATCATATTGTATGATGATCAAGAGTTTATATGATTAGTTCAAATATTTAAACTATTTATTTTATATGATATTTGAAGTCGTACAGTATGATGAGTTCAATCAAATAGGATTTTTATCCCATATAATGGCTAGTGGTTAAATATCATCCTAGGAGCTAATTGGCTCATATTGTATGAGTCAAGATATCATGCAGCATGATATGAAATCTCAAATAATCTAGATTTGATTTCTTAATTACAGGATTAAATAAGGGAAAATTGACTTATATTCCAATACGATCGTAATCATACATGATGATTTATTCTACTTTTGAATTTCAAAATATTGCCTAATTTATGATTTGCAACTAGGGTTTTAATCTAAAATGGTTATGCTATATGATCTGATTCATACAAATATGATTAGTTTAAAGAGTTTCAATTAGTCAATCAGCCATTTTAACTAATTTTCTAAATAGCAGATCGCATAGTATGATTTGGATCGTACAATACAAACTTTAGAAAATCTAAAATTTATATTTTCACAACCTTGTATGTATGTACATAGTTATTAACCTAGCATACACCATTACATGAATTTAACTCAAGAAATATATTTTAGAAAATAAAGAAATGAAAATTATAGACTCTTGTAAACATCACCCTATTCTACTCAATCTTGAGCTTTGTTTCTTCATTGCACTACATATGATGTACCTGAAATGTTAGTATGCACAAAAGTAAATATGAAATATAGGTACTAGGAGAAATAACATATAAATCAATAATATTTGTTATCATCAAATTGATAGGCCTCAGATCCCAAATTGCAATAATCTCCCCTTTTTCTATGATTGTAAATATTATTGGTTGAATTTTCTAGTTCATTATATTTTCTTCTAATCTCCCCTTCACTAAGGGAATTATATTAAGATTAGAGGGAAATATTTTTTTTTATGTTTAAATTCTAGAATAATAAAGAAGTATAATAATAAGATAAACAAAATTGAAGTAAGTAAATCAATCAAATAAGTACAACCAATACAACTAACACCCTACCCCCCTTTAGATATCACAAAAAGGAGAGACAACCAAATAGAGAAAAATGACAAATAGAAGGTAGATAAATAAACAAAATAAAAAAAAATACTATAGAATAAAACTTAATTTAGAATTAAGAAGGCCCCTGATCTAGTGGAGGTGGTGGTGGTGGCTAGAAGTATTAGTGAAGAGTAATAAATTGCTTGCTGAACCACTCCCTATCAACCTCGTACTACTGTTGAAGTTGATCATGCTATTGTTCGAGCAGCTCGTGCTGGTGGCAGAGGCACTCCAATGCTAAGAGCTATCTCTTAATATTGTGTTATTATTATCATCTCTAGGAGATCAAGTCACTCCATAATCAAGTCATAGTTTTGAGATTTGTGAGTAGGAGCTAGTGCTGGGCCTAGTGCTTGATCTCCCCCTACCTCCTCTGGCTTGGGATCCACCACATAATGACCATGGTGACATCTATCACTATGGAGTACATAAAATGAGCTATTGGAGTAGAGGATTATGAGATGATCAGTTGGTATAGGATATTATAGGTTGTATGTTGATTCAAGAACAAAGGGTATAGGGTTTCCTAGTTCTAGGTTTTGCTTGCATTTATTCATGGGATATCTAATACTTGTTAGGTTATCAATGTACTTATTAATCTGATCTACTGCATTGAAATCATCTTCTATCATAGTGAAATAAGCCAGGAGGGATAGAAGGGGTGTGATTTTGAACCTATCGCCTGCTTTAGGAATGATGGAGTTTTAAGGGACGTGTTGAATTATACATGCACCTTGAACAAGAGTGTAAACTATAGGAGTCTGAGTGCTTAGTGGAGTATCCCTAAGGGTTATGTTGGCTTAGGTCCAATCATAATCAGGGACAAAGGCTATATAGTGAGCTTTTAAGCCAGTAGTAGGAAGATGTAGGATTTGATCAAAATCTTCATATGTAATCTCTATAAGTCTTCTACAAACAAATAATTAAAGCCCAGTTTGCTTCCTATTGACTCTAAGGCTAAAAAAGAACTCAAAAAGTAATTTAAAATTGAAGTTGAAGGCTATGGTCAGAAAAAAATGGAGTGTGGTGCTAATAAAGAAGTTCAATACCTCGAAGTTAAGAGCTTCCTGATTAATACTTTTTGATGGAGTAATCCCTACAACCTTATACCTGAGGTAGGCTTCTTCATCGCTAACTTTGTGAAATCTAGGATCTATAGGATATGTCAAAGAGCTGCCTACATGACTCCTAGAACACTTTCGGCCAGCCATTTGGAAAGATGAAGGATTGAGACTAAAAAGGTGAAGATTGAGAAGGATAAATTATGTGATTGAAAAGCTTGAATTCCCTCTCATTAAATAGATCTCAGGTCCATCATACAGTATGATATGGATCATACAACATGATTTAAAGGTGTTAATCTTTTCAGTCCAATCAGTCAAGAAGTTTGGTCAAATTATCCAGTATGATCAAAATCGTACTAAACAATCTTCCGTGAGATGACCATCCTGTGGAGTTAGGTCGTACGATATTTAACTAATGCATCGTATAGTACAAAGTGGTATTCATACACTATAATAGGTTATTAAATATAAGGAACCTATGATTGCCCTACGTATTGACAAGTGCTAGAAGTACTTTTTCTATCTACTCTATGCCCTATAAGTCTTAGTCTAAATATCCTTTAATTTCAAATGAAGAGGTATGCCTAAGATACTAGATACCTAATTTTTATGTGCCCATAAAATATCTAAGAATTCTTTTAACTTCTGTTATATGGGATTCTTTTGGATCTGTTTGAAGTCTAGCATATAGACAAACACTAAACATTATGTCTAGTCTATTAGAAGTCAAATACAGAAGTGATCCTATTATCCCCCTATGCTTTTTTTTACCTACAAATTTTCCATTTACATCCTTACCTATTGGAATGGTAGACCTCATGGGTATATTAATTATTTTAGCACCTTCCATATCATATTTCTTTAGAATTTTTTAATATATTTACTTTGACTAAGAAAGGTGCCATCATTCCTTTGCTTCACACTAAATTCAAGAAAATATGTTAGCTCTCACATTATACTCATCTCAAACTCTCTATTCATAGTTTTAAAAAAATCATTACAAAGATGTTCAATTGTTGATCCAAATAATATATCATCCACATACATTTTAAGAATGAGTAAATCATTTCCTACTTTTCTAAGAAATAGGGTGGTATCTACACTACCCTTAACAAATGATCTATTTAGGAGAAATGTACTAATTTTTCATACCAATCCCTAGGTGCTTACTTTAGACCATATAAAACCTTTTTCAATTTGTACATATGATTGGGAAAGGTTGAATTTTCAAATCCTTGGTGTTTTTCTATATAGACATCTTCCTTGATAACCCTATTTAAGAAATCACTCTTTTCATCCATTTAATACAACTTGAAGCCTCTAAAACATATAAAAACTAATAGTACTCTGATGGCTTCTAATCTAGCTACAAGGGGTAAAGGTCTCCGCAAAATTAATGCCTTCAATTTAATTACACCCCTTAGCTACTAACCTAGCTTTATTCCTAACCACTACTCTAGAATTATTCATTTTATTCTTGAATAACCACTTGGTACCTATAATATTTTGGTCCTTAGGTCTACTAACCAACTGCCATACATCATTCCTAACAAATTGGTTTAACTTTTCTTACATAGCTAGGATCTAAAATTAGTTAGATAAGGCATGGTATATATTTATGGGTTTTACCCTAGAGATAAAGGTAGAGTGACTAACCTCCTTCCTAAGTCCATGTCTGATTCTGACTCCTACGAAAGGATCTCGTAAGATGAGCTCCCTAGGATGACTAGATAAATATCTCCATTAACTAGAAAAAGACTCCTGAGGTTCATCTCTATCTCTTTGGTCATTGTACTCCATTCCTTAGGTAATTTCTACCTCTTCATCTTCTTTTAACCTAGGCTCATTAAATTTATCATATTCATCAAACATAATATGGGTGGACTCCTCTATAATTAAGGTCATCTTATTAAAGATCCTTTGGCTTTATCTATAGAGGAATAACCTAAGAAGACTCCTTCATCAGACTTAGGATCAAACTTTCCTAGAGAAAAAATTTTCATTGATAAGGATAAAACAGTTACACCCAAAGACATGAAGATGTGAAAGATGGGGTGCTCTACCCTTAAGAAACTCATAAGATGTCTTATTTAAGTTTGATATCATTAACATCCTATTTAAAATATAACAAGCAGTATTCATTATTTCTGCCCAAAAAAATCTAGGGAGCGAATATTCAGCTAACAATACCCTAGTAGCTTCCACAGACTTTCTTTTAATTATCCCATTCTGTTGAGTGGTCCTAGGGGCAGAAAAGTTATGTTCAATCCCTAACTCCTTATATAAGGATTCAAACATATAATTATCAAATTCTCAACCATGATCACTATGGATAGTAGAGATCTCACATCCTAATTTTCTTTGAATCAAAGTGAAGAATATTCCAAATTTCTCAAATGATTCATTTTATGACTTAAAAATCTAATCAAGGTGAACCTTGAGTAATCATTAATAATTACATGTCCAAAGATTTTTCCACCTAAGTTGGCTATACTAATAGGACCAAATAAATCCATATGCAAGATTTCTAGCAGCTAGTGATGGTGATGTCTTTATTGGAATGAAAAGATGCCTTAGATTATTTTCTTAATTAGCAGGCATCACAATGGTTGTTCTTAGAAAAGTCTAATTTTGGTATACTTCTAGCTAGGTCTTTCTAACTTATCTTCCTAAGGGTTCCCATGCTTATATGACATAGTCACCTATGCCATAGCCATGATTTATCAATAACTATTTTAAAATAGAGAGTATTTGAATTATTAATACAAGATAGATCGAGCATGTAATTATTATTTACTCCCTTTTCTTCTAAATTATTTTTCCATTTAAATTAATTATGCTTTTAGTAGATAAAAATTTTACATGAAAGCCCTTATCACAGAGCTGACTAATACTAAGCAAGTTATTTTTTAATCCATCCACTAAGAGAATATTTTTAATAATAAAACTTTTTGAATTCCTAATCATACCTAACCCCACCACTTTCATAGTGGTGTTATCGCCCAGTCTTGCCTTGCCTCCTGGCCTAGCATACCCCACCACATTTTTGGTAGTTTTGTCACCCAATATTACCTTACCACCTTCCCTAGTCTCTAGGGTGATGAATTGCTTTATGTCTCCTATCATATGCCTTAAACATTCACTGTCTAAGCACCACATGCTCTCACTTGGTCTTTTTTGAGAGCAACCATACAAGATCAATCATTGGTTAGATTTATGAGCCCAAGTGAGTTTGAATTCCAACTTATGCTTTAATGAATGATTAAAATGTATGCTATCCTATGATGCAAGTGATTTAGGCCTCCACACAAGATGTGTTCTATGGTGTATAGTGCAAGTGCGAGCTATGTGTACTACCATGCCACATGAGTAACACCTAATCATTGGGAATAGATTCACTAATATATACAAGCTATTATGCCTCTTCTTAGCGATATGAGATGATGTATATTGTGTCCTAATGGGTAAATATTGTGCTAGTGTAGGTCGAGGCATTTATGCTAACACGGGAAGTGGTACACTACTTAAAAGTGCAAGTACTTTCTTTTTTTAAATGTTCATTAGCACATTCATAACTTTAAACCTCAAATTTTAATGCAAGCTCACTAGTGTCTAGTTTTGTTGCTAGTGTTTTTAGTTCTTTGATTGTTTTTTCTAGTTTAATATGCTTAGATTTCAAGGATGTATGCAATTTAGTTAATTTAATGAGCTTCTTATTTAATTCACCAAATTCATCTTATAGAGAAGTATGCTACTTATATAAAGTATACTATTCATTATTTATATAATCAGGCTCCCTAACCACAATGTCATGCAAAAATTTTAAATCAGAAAACTCCTTTTTCAAAATAGCATGCTATTTCTTAAGCTTCCTCTATGAGTCATAAAGTTTTTCAAAAATAATAAAGATCTCAGTATAGGATAATCGACATGCCTGACCTTGATCAAAATTAGTATCACTTTCCATAATGCACATATTTGTTATTTCCTCCTCCAATTCTTATTATGATGAATCCGAGGTGGAGTCTGCCAAAAAAGCCTTCTACATCATTTGCTTCCCTATTTGCAATTAGTCTTTCCTCACCCTTCTTCTCGGTGGGGTAAGTTTTTAAGTTGGGGCAATCAGATCTTACAAGCCTTAGCTTCCTGCATTTAGAATAAGTTATATTAGATAAACTTTTATTGAATTGCTTCCCTTACCTTTGCCCTTTTCAAAATGGAACTTCTATTTTTTCTTTAGGAAGTTTTTGAATTACCTCTTCATAAGGGCTATATCATCAATGTCATCTGATTCTAAATTGTTTCTGTTTGAGTCTCTGGCCTTTAGTGCCATGGTATTCTTATTCCTTCTCTCTCCTGCATCCTACAATCTTTGGCTTAAATTTTGCTCATAGGCAATAATTGAGCCAAGTGGATTATCAATTGAATAAATATTTTGGTCTTTTGAATGATAGATAACAGCGACCTTTACACTAAAATTATCAGGTAGGTAACATAATATTTTGTTAACATTTTAAGAATTTGATAATTCTCTACTTAAAGCAAGCAGGGATGTAACAATCTTAATAAATCTTGTGTACATGTCATAAATAGTCTCATTTGGTTTCATGTAAAAAAGTTTATAATCATCCAAAAGTAAATTTAAATGAGATTGTTTGACCTCATTTGTACCCTCATAAGTAATGCATAATCTATCCCAAATTTCATTTCCAAAAGTACAAGTAGAGACTCTTAAATAGTCTTCTATGTGTGTAGAAAAAAAGTTAAATATTTTTCATTTAGTGGTACATAGTGTCTATCCTCGTTACTCCATTCATTAAAAGGTAATTTAATTTTGACACCATTCATAAATGAAGTGGGTGTAGAATATCCTTCTTGTATCATATGCGACATGCGATAGTCGATTGATTATAAAAATGTTGACATATGAATTTTCACAAAATAAAAGGGAATGTTAATGGTGGACGGGTTATTGCATAACCAATCACAGTGTTTTTATTCCCTAGTTGTGATATTGATCTTTTTCTCAAGGATTTTTAAATCACTAATTCACGGTATGCTCAAACACTAATTAAAAGTTTAAATATGGGTTGTCATATTGACTGGAATTAAAAGTGCACACCAAGAGGGGGGAGGAGAATAGGTGTTTTAAAAAAATCCCTGAAAAAATTTTCCTTTTGGAAAAATTATGTTTTAGTCGAAAAATGATATGATAACACCAATCTCAAAAATGGTTATACTAATTTTTATAAAAGAAACTTGCAAAGAAATATATTTTTCTCATTATTTATTTATATAGTTATTTTGTTTTCTTCTTGAGTAAAATTAATCTATACTTGTAATGCAAAACAAAGATCAAAAAACATAGTTGTAGCAATAAGTAAAATGCATGAAATAAAGGGTAGAAAAGTAAAAGTAAAGAGCTAAAAAAGAACACGCAAGAGATTTATTGTGGTTCAGTCAACCCTAACTTATGTCCACTCCCTAGAGTCCTCCACTCGAAGAATTGCACTAAAAGATTACTCTTCTTTTGACCCCATAGCTAGGTAGAGAAGCCCTTACAAATCACTTCCACCACTTTGGTGCGACAAAGATGCCAAATCCCTTGTAACTCATTAATGTAGGGGAGAAGTTGAATTCTATTCACCTCTTTGGTGTGGTGGAATAGCTGAATCTCTTTCACCTCCTTGATGTGGTAGAGAAGATGAATCCCTTTCACCTCCTCATTGTAGCGGACAAGCTGGATCCTTCCCATGAAGAGACTCTTCTTGGAGTTTTCCTTAAGCAAAGATACTGGCATTAGAACAAGAAGGTGCAAGATCACTGAGCAACAGTGTGTAGAAACCCCTCTCACACCCACTCTTATTCCCACAAAAATTTTCTCCCTTAAGACCTCACCTCTCTCTCTCCCAAAGTAATGCTCCCTCTTCAAACCCTTCTCATAGATGCTCTCCCTTAGAAAAAGTGGCAAAAAATTCCCTAAGATGGATTATGGAGAATATTTAAACAAAGGCTCAAAATAACCCAAAAATTCAAGTTAGCTGACTCTATTTGCATAATATGATCATGGATTGCATAGTACTATTAGAGTAATGCATCCTGCTAGTATTGTATGATGATCAACAATTTGTATAATTAGTTTAAAAATTTGAGCTGATCATCCAGTATGTTATAAAGAGTCATACAGTATGACGAGTTCAATCAAATAAGATGTTCATCCTATACAATGGCTTGCAATTAAATATCATCTTGAGAGCTAATCAGGTCGTACTATATGAATTAAGTCATCATATTATATGATATCAAATATTAATTAATCTAGATTTGATTTCTTAATTATAGGATTAAATTAGGGAAATTTCAACTACATCGTCTAGTTTGATTATAATCATATAAGATGATTAGTTCTACTTTTGAATTTGGAAATATTACCTAATTTATGATTGGTGGCTAGGGTTTTAATTTAAATTTATAATTCTGTATGATTTTGTTTGTATAATATCATTAATTCAAAGAGTTTTAATTAGTCAATTTGCCATTTTAACCAATTTTTTGAATACTTGATTATATAGTGTGATATAGATTGCATAATATAAACATAAAAAAAATCTAAAATTCATGTTTTCACTACCTCATGTGTGTGTGTGTGCATGGTCACTGAGCTAGCATACACCCTTATATGGCTTTCACTCAAGAAATATATAAAAATAAAGAAATGAAAATTATAAACTATTGCAAACATCACCGTATTTTACCCAGTCTTGAGCCTTATATCTTCATTGCATGGTGTACGATGCACCTAAAATATTAGTGTACACAAAAGTAAATATGTAATACAGGTACTAGGAGAAATAATGTAGTAATAAATAATGATTTTTATCATCAAAATCCCCAGCTCAAGGTCCCAGATTATAATAGGTAGTGGATCTAGTTCTTTGGCATGCTCGGTAGTAGGTAGACCATCAACATGTTAAAGAGAGTATGGTAGTTCTATTTCTCCAACTCCTATTCAACCATGTGTTTATAGCGTAACTTAGTAGGAGACCTGGGATGCCCCATATATTATGATAGGTATGGCTTACATTTTTTAATCGCCATGTTGTATTTTATTTTGATTCTAGAGCCAATCATTCATTTCTTTTTTAGCACTATTTTGATTCACTATACTTACCTTCAATTTTATTACCTTTTTTCTTCTATATTGCTATACCTACTGAATATTGTTTCATAACCACTAGAGTTTATTTTTATGATATTAAAATATTTGAGAGGAAGTGGAGGTCTAGTTTGATTTTGTTAGTAATATTTTAGTTTGATGCCAATTTTGGGTCTGGATTGGTTGAGTCAGTACTGAGGCCTGGATTGATTTTCTGAAATAGAAAGTAATTTAATTTTTGGATAGTAAGGACTATTTAATTTAGGGGATTAGAGGTCTTTTATCATGTTTTATTTTTGTTGTAAAAAAGAAATAGATTGTGGAAGAAGAGTTACATGATATTTCTAGCATCAATTCAGGATAGTAGGATAAATCTTTGCTCTCTTTCTGATGTCCCAGTAGTGTAGGAGTTTTTGGATGTATTCCCTAAGGATTTAGACAATTTTCAGCTAGATAGAGATATTGTGTTTTGCATTGATGTATTTATAGGTGTGGCTTCTATTTCTAAGGCTCCATAATGAATGACACCTAAGAAACTTCAAGAATTGAAAGTACAGCTTTAGGGGTTAATTGCTCAAGATTTTATCCATCGTAGTGTGTCTCCATGTGTAACACTTATACTATTTATGAGGAAGAAGGATGATATGTGCATATGTGTATTAAATACAGGGAGTTAAACAAAGTTACTATTAAGAATAAATATCTTTTGCTAAGAATTAATGATCTATTTGACCAACTTACTAGATTTTCTATATTTTCCTAGATTTATCTACTATCTGGATATTATTAGGTGAAGGTGAGAGAGAATGATGTGATGAAGGCTAGTTTTAGTATCAGATATGGACATTTTGAGTTCTAAGTTATGCATTTTGGGGTAAGTAATGTACCAACTATTTTTATGGATTTGATGAATTAGGTACTCAGAGATTATTTGGATCAGTTTATTATTATATTTGTAGATGACATTCTAGTTTATTATGCTTTTGAGGAAGATCGTGTTAGGCATCTGAGGATTATGTTTTAGACTCTAAGGCAACATCCATTATATACAAAATTTCTCAAATGTACATTTTGGCTGAAATATATCTCATTTTTGGGATATTTAGTAGTGATGGCATTTATATAGATCCTTAGAAGGTTCAAGCTATTATTGATTAATTGAGGCCTACTACTATATGTGAGGTATGTAGCTTTTTAGGAATGGCTAATTATTATAAAAAAAATTATGATGGGATTTTCTCAGATTTATTCACCACTAATGTGACTGACTTGGAAGTTAATACTTTTATTTGGACATCTGATTTTGAGGCTAGCTTTCAGATACTAAAGGATTATTTAACTTCTGATCTAGTTCTAACACTTCCATCTAGCATGGATGAATTTCAGGTATTCACTTGGTCTTTTTTGAGAGCAACCATACAAGATCAATCATTGGTTAGATTAATGAGCCCAAGTGAGTTTGAATTCCAACTTATTCTTTAATGAATGATTGAAATGTATGCTATCCTATGATGCAAGTGATTTAGGCCTCCACACAAGATGTGTTCTATGGTGTATAGTGCAAGTGCGAGCTATGTGTCCTACCATGCCACATGAGTAACACCTAATCATTGGGAATGGATTCACTAATCTATACACGCTATTATGCCTCTTCATAGTGATATGAGATGATGCATATTGTGTCCTAATGGGTACATATTGTGCTAGCGTAGGTTGAGGCTTTTATGCTAACACAGGAAGTGGTACACTACTTAAAAGTGCAAGTAGTTTCTTTTTTAAATGTTCATTAGCACATTCATAACTTTAAACCTCAAATTTTAATGCATGCTCCTAGTGTCTAGCTTTTTGGCTAGTGTTTTTAGTTCTTTAAATGTTTTTTCTAGTTTAATATGCTTAGATTTCAAGGATGTATGCAATTTAGTTAATTTAATGTGCTTCTTATTTAATTCACCAAATTCATCTTATAGAGAAGTATGCTCTTTATCTAAAGTATACTATTCATTATTTATATAATCATGCTCCCTAACCACAATGTCATGCTAAAATTTTAAATCAGAAAACTCCTTTTTCAAAATAGAATGCTATTTCTTAAGCTTCTTCTATGAGTCATAAAGTTTTTAAAAAATAATAAAAATCTCAGTATAGGATAATCGGCATGCCTGATCTTGATCAAAATTAGTAT
>CM034307.1:30751752-30821142 GCA_019925795.1 Dendrobium chrysotoxum | reverse complement strand
ACGATGTGAATATCGTCTAGGACGATCTGAATAAAAATTGAACAGAAGCTCTAATTCACTCAAGCTCTCCCCCTGAGTGTGTGTGTGCAAGGTTACTTTGCTAGGGGATCGGTTACATTACAATTGACTCAAGAAAAGAAAAATAATACATTTTGACACACTTAGACCCAATCTTGAGTTGGCTTGAGTTGCTTTTGATCTTTTGTACCTGAAATGGGTTAGCCAAGGAAAACAGAATACAAATATATTTGTCATCATCAAAATTGTACTTTTTGAAACCAGATTTGCAACAATCTCCCCCTTTTTGATGATGGCAAATATTAGTGCAGTAGTTTAAAATAAAACAACCAGGAGTTAACCAATGCATATACGAAAATTAAATATTTTTCAAAATTTCACTGAACAACTAAAACAGTACAGGAAAACAACTACAAATGAAATAAACAACACAAACCAAGATCAATACATAAAATACAAAACTACTAAGATCAAGACATAAAACACAAAACTACTAAAATTGACTCCCCCTTTTGAAATCACAAAAAGGAGGATGAATAGACACAACAGTACAGATAAAAAATAGAACAAAAAAATACGTACAGTAAAATGAAAAACAAAAGCAAAGTAAATAAAACTTCAAAATGAGAACACAAAAAATAACAATTTTTTTTAAAATCGATCTACTCCAGTAAATCAGAATTTTCCCTTGATTTTAAATCCAAAAAACCAATAAGAAGACGATCGACATCGCTGAAATCCAAAAAAAGTTAGAAAATCGACTTTCGTAACTCCCACCTCGGACACCTTATAGATGCAAATCCCTTTTAAAACAAAATTCCAATTCAGAAGAAAAGAAATTAGATTCGAAAAGAGATCCTTTCAAATCTCGTTCTAGAAAAATATCTGTTATAATAGTGTTACAAAGTAATAAATCAGAAATCAGGATTTTCAAACTCAAGCTTTTGAAAATATTAAGTGGCCCATAGATTTTTCTAAGACATTTAATGATCTGAAAGGGAAGAAAGCTTGGTTTGGGCTCATTTTGTGCCTCTTTTTAATTTGTTTGGCGCTTTGTGCATCTTTTGATTTTTGAAACACTTTGTGTATCTTTTAGTTTGGAAACATTTCGCATCTTTTCAGCTTTGGGCTCATTTTGTGCCTTTTTTTTCAATTTATTTGGTGCACTGCGTAGCTTTTGTAAGCTTTCTCCCTCTCAAAATCGTTAAAAGATCTCAGTTGTAAAATTATCTTCCTGACATAAGAGATGCCAAAGCTTACTCTCTACAATAAGGAAGAGTAATTCATAAAATAAAATTCATACATCGTATGATAAGTGCAATCACTTGGTTCAGAAAATCATAACAATGACTCAAGACTTTAAAAATACTATTCATATGAGATAGATTACTGTAGGAAAATAAAATAAATCTATATTTTAAAAACTAATTTTTTAATTTGAAGAAGATTTTTGCCCAAAAGAAATAATACACCAGTAAAGGAGTTAGAGGAAGAGAAATAATCATCAATGTTTCTTCCCTTTAACAGATCCAGTAGAATCAATCACTGCTTACCAGCTTCTAAATAAAAAAATAAGGCAAAACTCTCAGTCAGAAATCCAATTTATCAGTAGTAATGAGCAGTGATCTAATTTTGAAAGAGATAAAACAGTAAACAAAAGAGATGAAACAGTAAATAAAAATAAGTAAGAAATCGTACTCAAAATAAATACTCAAATCAAACTAACACCAAGGCTAAAACAGAAATCAACAGAAAAATAAAAACAAAAGAAAGAAGATAATCAAATCAAACAGCTAACTAACAGAAACAGAATGAAAAACAGACAAATCAAAAATCAGTAGTAATCAGAATCAAGCATTTATGTCAATCACACCTAATATGGTCCTCAAAATGCTGAATGAGTCAAAGGCGAGTGGTTTAGTAAATATGTCAGCCAGCTGATTTTCAGTTGCTACATGATGTAGCTCAATGTCCACTTTCGTAACATGGTCCATAATGAAGTGATGCCTTATATCAATATATTTGGTTCTAGAATGTTGGATTAGATTCTTAGAAATGTAGATTCCACTAGTATTATCACATAGAACAGAAATTGTGCCAATAGGTAATCCTAAATCCAAGACTGGTTGCTTCAACCAAATAACTTGGGCCACACAAGTTCCTAAGGCAATGTACTCAGCTTCAACAGTGAAAAGTGCAACTGAGTTCTATTTTCTACTTGACCAGGAGACTAAAGACTGTCCTATGAATTGACAAGTCCCAAAAGTGCTCTTTCTATCCACCCTACATCCTATAAAGTTAGAATCAGAATATCCAATAATCTCAAAAGAGGTGCTGTGCCTAGGGTACCAGATTCCTAGGTTTGGGGTCCCTAAAAGATATCTAAGAATTCTCTTAATAGCAATCAGGTGGGACTCTTTAGGATCAACCTGAAACCTAGCACATAGACAAACACTAAACATGATATCAGGTCGGCTAGCAGTCAGGTAAAGCAGTGATCCAATTATTCCTCTATACTTCTTCTAATCAATTGATTTTCTGCTTGAATCCTTATCTAACTGAATAGAGGAGCTCATGGGAGTGTTGATTGGCTTGGCTTTGTCCATTTCATATTTCTTCAAAATATCCTTGGTGTATTTAGATTGATTGAGAAATGTTCCATCATCCATTTTCCTTATGCTAAACACCAAAAAGTAGGACAATTCTCCCATCATACTCATCTCAAACTTCTTACTCATTATTTTAGAAAACTCATTAAATAAATATTTATCAAAAAATCTAAAAATTATATCATCAACATAGATCTGGACAATGAGTAAATCATCCCCTCAAACTCTCCTCAGAAAAAGGGTGGTGTCTACGCTCCTCTTAACAAACTCTCTTTCTAACAGGAATGTGCTAAGCCTCTCATACCAAGCTCTGGGTGCCTGTTTCAATCCATATAAGGCCTTTTTTAATTTGTAAACATAATTTGGATATTGAAAACTCTCAAA
This sequence comes from Dendrobium chrysotoxum, assembly GCA_019925795.1. Classification (NCBI taxonomy): domain Eukaryota; kingdom Viridiplantae; phylum Streptophyta; class Magnoliopsida; order Asparagales; family Orchidaceae; genus Dendrobium; species Dendrobium chrysotoxum. The sequence continues at coordinate 30,818,131 of CM034307.1, read as the reverse complement.
ACCTGGGGGTTGTTCTACAAAAACATCCTCTTTTATTATCCCATTTAAAAAGGTAGTCTTGACATCCATTTGAAACAGCTTAAATCCCTTATAACAGGCAAAGGCTAGTAGCACTCTAATGGCTTCCAATCTAGCTACAGGGGAAAAATTCTCCTCAAAATCAATTCCTTCAATCTGATTATACCCCTTAGCCACCAATCTTGCCTTATTCCTAACCACTACACCAAAATCATTCATCTTATTCTTAAAGACCCACTTGGTTCCCACTATACTTTGATTCCTAGGTCTTTCTACTAACTCCCAAATATCATTCCTTATAAATTGATTCAGTTCCTCTTACATAGCTAAGATCTAAAATTCATCAGAAAGGGCTTGATTGATGTTGGTGGGTTCAGTCATTGAGATAAAGGTAGAGTGGTTTACTTCCTTCCTAAGTTCATGCCTAGTCCTAACACCTTCAAAAGGGTCTCCTAAGAGCAGTTCTTTAGGATGACTCAAAGAATATCTTCAATCTCTAGGCAAAGTAGTTTGAGGCTCTACACTTTCCTCCAGATTTGCATTTTCAACTCCTTGGGTAATCTCCCCTACCTCTTCTTCTTCCTCAACTCTAGTCACCTCAGGATCAGATTCATCAAACACCACATGAGTTGTCTCTTCCACCACCAATGTCTTCTTATTAAACACCTTAAAGGATTTCCCCACACTAGAATAGCCTAAGAACACTCCTTCATCAGATTTGGGGTCAAATTTTCCTAAGTATGATTTCCCGTTGTTCAGAATGAAAACCTTACAGCCAAAGACATGGAGGTGGGATAGGTTTCAAGTTCTACCCTTAATGATTTCATAAGGTGTCTTGTTCAGATTTGATCTAAAATTTACCCTATTCAACACATAACAGGCAGTGTTCACCGCTTCAGCCCAAAAGTATTTTGGAAGTGAATACTCAGCAAACATAGCTCTAGTGGCTTTCACTAAGGTCCTGTTCTTCCTTTCAGCTACCCCGTTCTGCTGAGGGGTCCTAGGAGCTGAAAAATTATGACTAATCCCTTGCTCCTCACAGAAACTTCCAAAGTTCACATTTTTAAACTCTCCACCATGATCACTATGAATAGTCAAGATCTCACAACCTAACTTCCTCTGAATCCAAGTGGAGAAGGACTTAAATTCATCAAATGACTCAGATTTATGTGATAAAAATTTAATTCAAGTGAACCTCGAGTAGTCATCAACAATCACAAAACCATAGACTTTCCCCCCTAAGCTGGCAGTGCTAATGGGTCCAAAGAGATCCATGTGAAGGATTTCTAAAGGTCTAGAGGTGCTAATGTCCTTAACAGAGTGAAAGGAGGACTGGACTTGCTTCCCTAATTAACAGGCATCACACAGGTGGTCCTTAGTGAACTTAAGCTTGGGGAAACCTCTAACTAAGTCCTTTTGGGTGACTCTCTTAAGAGTTTGCATACTGGCATGACACAATCTCCTATGCCACAACTAAGTCTGATTAGCAGTAATTTTTAAGCAAATTGAAACAACAGTTTTAAAGCAACTTATATCCAGTATGTAGAAATTATTAATCCTTTATCCCTGCAAAATAATTTTATCATTTAAGCATAAAATGCAGCAAGTGGACAGGAATTTGATGTTGTATCCTTTGTCACAGAGTTGACTGATGCTCAGCAGGTTGTGTTTCAGTCCATCTACAAACAAAATATTATCAATCATAAAATTCTTTGAATCACCAATTATACCTGAACCTGAGTATACTCTACAATCATTGCCCATTTTGGGTGTTATCTCCAAGTGTAACCTTGCCTCCAGCCTTGGCCTCCAATGAAATGAACTGATTTGCATCTCTAGTCATGTGTCTCGAACATCTGCTATCCAGGTACCACATGCTCTCATGAGGTCTTGTGTGAGAGCACACCTACAAAATCATCAAACATCAGATTCAGGAACCCAAACAGGTTTGGGTTCCTTCTTATGAAAAGAAGAATGCAATGCATGTGTGCTGTACTGTGAAACAGGCAATTTGGGCCTCCACACCCAATGTGTACTATGGTGAACAGTGCAGGTCTAAGAAATGTGTCCTAACATACCACAAGAAAAATATCTAACACCAGGAAAAGGGTTAACTAATCTACGTGGGTGATAGTGCCTCTTCCTAGGTTTGTATAAAACATGCTTTGATGATTTTGAAATATATTCTTCAAAAGGTGGAGGTGCATATAACTGTGCAAAAGTAGGAGGTATTTTATTTTTCTCAAAAACACTAATTTTAACTTTCAAAAATTCATTTTCTTTCTTCAAACTTATAATTTCAAATTTCAATGCACCATTACTACTCTCCACTTCACATGCTAGATTGTCTAATTCTTTGAAAGCTTTCTCTAAATCAACATATGAGGTTTTCAATAAATCATGTTCAATGATTAAATCAGAATGCTTCTTGTTTAGCTCATCAAATTCATCAAGTAAAGACATGTGATTGCAATCAACAGTAGAATGATATTTAATTAAAATTTCATGCTCTTTTTGTAAACTTAGAAGTTTTAGTTTCAGGCTAGCATGAGTTTTCTTAAGCTTCCTATATGATGCATGAATTCTTTCAGACACTTCAAATAATTGATCGTAAGTAAGCTCACATACCTCTTCCTGGTTAGACTGACCAGGATGATCTTCAGCCATCAGACATAAATTGGTTTCCTCCTCTTCAGCTTTACTCTAAGAGGAGTTGGATGCAGATCTGCCCAGAACGCCTTCTGAATCCGCTTCTTATCCTTTCTAAACTTATATTTCTCCTCACCCTTCTCCTTGCTTGGGTGAGCTTTAAGTGTAGAATAATCAGCTTTAATGTGTCCAGGCTTCCTGCATTCAAAACAAACAGTATCAGATGAACCCTTAAAATTTTTACTGGACTTACCCTTGTTCCACTTCTGAAAGTTCTTATGTTTCTTCCTTAGAAAGCTTTTGAATTTCCTAGAGATTAAGGCAACATCATTGCTATAAGACCCGGAAGAATCAGTGTCAGTTTCGTTGGCCTTCAGCGCCACAGTTTTCTCCATCTTCTTCTCACCTGCATTAAGCTGTCTTTGGTTCACCCCTTACTCATAAGCAATGAGTGATCCAAGTAAGCTATTAATAGAGTAAGTATTCAAATCTTTAGATTCAGTGATTGCAATTATTTTAGCATCATACGAAGAAGGCAAGCATCTAAGAATTTTGTTTATTCTTTCATAGTTTGTAAGTTCTCTTCCTAAGGCATGCAAAGAAGTGACAATTTGAGTGAACCTCGTACACATTTTAGAAATGGATTCAGTAGGTTTCATGTGAAAAAGTTCATAGTCATGCAGTAATATGTTTAACTTAGACTGTTTGACTTCAATTGTACCTTCATAAGTGATGCACAATCTATCCCAAATTTCTTTGCCGATTGTACAAGTAGAAACACGCATGTAATCCTCAAATTTTAAAGCATAGAAAAAATAGTTCAAACATTTGGCATTCAGTTGGGCTAAGTCACGATCATCAAATGTCCAATCAGTGAACGGTAGTTTAGTTTTAACATTGTTAATCATTCTAAAAGGTGGTTCATAGCCATCCTTAACAAGCAACCACATGCGATAATCAATTGATCGAAGAAAAGTGGACATGCGAGTTTTCCAAAAATCAAAAGGTATGTTATCAGACAATGGCGATCGTGTAATTGAATAACCTTCAGCATTATTAAGATTACCAAAGTTAGCCATGGATCAAATTCAAAAGTTTTTCAAAACTAAATTTTATGAATCCCGCTCTGATACCACTTGAAAATTTGATAGGGATGTTAAGCCCTGATGAACTAGTCCTGAGGCTAACCAAGAGGGGGGGGGGGGGGTGAATTAGTTATTTAAAAAATTTGAGAGCAACAAGAAAAATCTTTTCGATGATTTACAATGGAAATAAGTAAACAAATAAATGAAAAGATCAACTACAAATTTCACCCAAGCAGATAATCATAGAAAACTAAAGTGCAAAAAATAATCAGAAAGAACACACCAGATTTTATAGTGGTTCAGTCAACTTGACCTACGTCCACTCCCCGGAGCCTCCATTTTGGGTATTGCACTAACTCAAAGTGACTCTCCTTCTGCTCCCACAACAAGGCAGAGAAGCCTGTACAATAACTCCTTTCCACCGACATGGTGAGGCAGAGAACCTAACCTCCTTTTGCTTCCTCCTGAAGCAGGCAGAGAACCTTGAACTCCTTTCGCTTCCTCTAGAAGCAGGCAGAGAACCTAAACTCCTTTCGCTTCCTCCTGAAGCAGGAAGAGAACCCGGATCTTCTTGCGAACGATCTTCCCATAAAGAACACCGACATGATGAGAGAAGACAAATGGAGAAGATGACTCTGATCCTTGCTTGGAGCAACCTTTGTGAATCCCTCACAAACTCCCCCTCACAAGATCCTCTCTCTCTCCCAAACTCTCTCTCTCTCTCTCTCTCTAGGGTTTCTCTATACAGGAAAGTGGCAAAAGATTTTTCTTGTTGGAAGAAAAAGATCTTTTATAGGAGGGCTCAAAATTTGCCCTAAATCTCAACTGGTCGGCCATGATCGTCCAGGATGATTGATAGATCGTCCTATATGATCAGTTCAAAATCACCAGTTTTAGCCTAGACGATCTTGCCCTTCTGGATGATCAGTAGAAAAATTTATTCAGATCTTCCCGTACGATTCTGCGATCATCCAGGATGATTAGGGAAACTTCAAGAATTTCATCCAAAAGATCGCTCTGGTCATCCAGAGAAACTTGTGCTGGATGACCTAAAAATGACTTGATCATCCAGGACGATATGGATATCGTCCTGTACGATTAGTTCAAAAAGTGCCAAAATCATCCTGATCACCGCTCTGGATGTACAACTGAAACACACTAGATGATCATGATCATCCTGGACGATCTTGCAATCGTCCCGGATGATGTGATTGTATCAATTAAATATTAATTGCTTTCCTTAATTACCAGACTAATTCAGGCATGATTGTACTGGATCCTCCAAGATGATACACGTATCGTCCGGGATGATCAGATCAAATCTCTAAAAATAAAACTTGCCTAACTTGATCTAGTGGCTGAGAATTTTTGATTTGAGCCTATCGTCCCGTACGATGTATGGATCATCCAAGATGATCAACTTAATCAGACAGACTTAACTTGGTCACCCTAATTAGGGTTTCTATTTTCACTTGATCGTCAAGGACGATGTCAATATCATCCAGGATGATCTGAATAAAAATTAAACAGAAGCTTTAATTCACTCAAGCTCTCTCCCTGAGTGTGTGTGTGCAAGGTTACTTAGCTAGGGGATCAGTTACATTACAATTGACTCAAGAAAAGAAAAATAGTACATTTAGACACACTTGGACCCGATCTTGAGTTAGCTTGAGTTGCTTTTGATCTTTTGTACCAGAAATGGGTTAGCCAAGTAAAATAGAATACAAACATATTTGTCATCATCAAAACTATACTTTTTGAAACCAGATTTGCAACAGACTTGTTAGTATCTACTTATGGTATTATCTTGTGTAAGAATGGACTTTGGGTTGTTACTTCAATAGATTTGAGATAGGAGTTTCTACATTAAGTTCATTATTCAGGTTAAATTATTCATCTAGGAAATCATAAATTATATAATGATTTTAAAGGTATATTTTAATAGCCTAGATTTAAAAAGTATGTAGTAGATTTTATATCTAAATATAAAGCCTGTCAATTAATGAAAATATAATATCAATGACCAGAATATACTCTACAATCATTGCCCATTTTGGAGTACAAATGGGAAGAGGTTACTCTAGATTTTTTTATGGTCTTTCTCAAGTCGAGATAGAGACACGATGTTGTTTAGGTTGTAGTGGATCTTTTGAAAAAATTTGCACATTTTATTTTGATCCAAAAGTTGAATTCAATAGAAAGATTATTACAAGTATATGTGCATGAGATTCTCATATTATATGGGATACTGAGGGTTATAGTTTTTGAGAAAATTGACAAGTTTTCCTTCAGGCTATGGAGAGGTATTCAGTACAGTATGGGTATAAAACTATAATTTAGTATAGCTTTTCATTTGCAGATTGATGAAAAATCTGAATGGGCTATTCATGTACTAGAAGTCTTTTTAAGATTGTATGTTCTAGACTTTGGTGGTAGTTGGTAAGACCACACTCCTTTGATTAAATTTGCTTACAATAATAGCTATCAGTCAAGTATAGGTATGACCCCAAATGAAGCTCTATATGGTAGAAAATGTAGGACCCCCTTATCTTGGATAAAGGTGGGTGAAAGGAATTTGATTTGGCCAACTTTAATTGATGACACCATTGAAAAGATTTGTATGATCAGAGATAGATTAAAGGCTATATAGTATAAGGAGAAATAGTATTTTGATGTTAAGAATCAGGCTATAGAGATTCTTGTTAGAGATTTTATATATGTGAAAATCAGTTCGATGAAGGGCATTAATAGGTTTGGTAGGGAAGGAAAATTAAGTCCAAGGTATGTTGTACCTTTTGAAGTTATAGAAAGGACTAAGAAATCTTCCTGCATATTATAATTATTATATCATAGTTTGATATTCATAATGTATTCCATGAATCACTACTGAGGTAATGGATATCTAATTCTAGAAATTATATATCTGCAAAATAATTTGAAGCATGTTCAAATATGAGTTACAAAGAGGAACCAGAATGAATTATGGCCTATAATGTCTAAAAATTATGAAATAAATAAATTTTAATTTTTTTTTTGAAGAAGCAAAAAAAAGTTGCATTAGTAACTAAAATCAGCAAAACTACAAGACAATACCATATGATTCCTCCTTCAAGATACTTAGAAATGAAGGAGGAATCTTATTCCCAATGATATCTTCCTAATAGAACGAACTAGAAATAGCATAGTTAGCGCAACAATCAGCTAACTTATTTCATCTCCTATCTATACAATTGAACAAAATAAAATTAAATTTTTTTGTAAAAGAACAGCCCTTCAATCCGCTAAGTCTCCATTCCTTCTTCAACAACTTGATGATATTGGCATTATCTCCCTCTACTATTAAGCCTTTAAACTCCAGCATCCAATCTTTAAAAACCAGATCAATTGAAGTGACAGCAAGTAGTTCTAGTTGAGCAATGTCCCAAAGCATTTCAGAAAATCCAAATGCTGAAAGAAACCTGCCTTTATGATCACGAAATACTCCAGCTAAACCATCTCTATACGATGGTAATAGAGCTGCATCCACATTCACCTTGAGCCAGTCGGGTGGAGGGCGCCAATAATTTCCATATAGCAAATACTGATTAGCATCCAACCGGCCCGAGCTAAAATAGTTCAATTCCGAGGAGACAGCTGCAAAGAAAACCGATTCCAATGCTACCAACATAGCAGACTTCTCACTTTTCCCATGTACCACATCGTTTCTATTTTTCCAAGAGAAGTAAACCACATTGTAGAATAATTTAACCAAGGAATCATTTTGAGTAGCCAGCCAATTGATTCTCCCTTCTAATGAATTGGAATCACAAATAGAGAATCCCCACTTGTTTAAATGTACCAACACCTCCTTAAGCTTCCTACACATGGAAGCCACATGATCAATATCTTCAATCTCCTGGCAGCCTCTCAGACATGTAACAACCGAGCACAATCTTCTATAAGCAAGAAATGAATATGTTGGAATGGCACCATTAAACAATCTCCACCAGAAATTTTCAACTCATGAATTCAACTTTACTTTTTTAAACCATTTCCACATTCCCAGTTCTTCGAAGCTCCCTTCATTAGCCACAGCTGCCAAGTAAGATATAGATTTCCCTGAATGTTGCTGAGTAAGTTCCAGTTGATCTGCAATTAAGCTGGAGTTAATTTTCACTTGATTTACCAAGTTTACCAATTCTATCCCAAAGCATTCCTTTAATGCATCATCATTCCATCTCCCATTTGAGATCAATCTACTAACCATCCCACCGCTGCAAATAAGAGGGTTGACATAAGTCGGCCAGCTGCTAAAATTTTTATCCCTTATCCAAGTGTCTCTTAAGATATCAACATCTTCTCCATTTGCAATGCACCACCTCACAACAGGTTTAAGATACTTCCAGCCATTTGCAATAAGTTTCCAAGCATTTGAGCCCAATTTCCTTCCATCTTCAACCTCCCAAGCTAGACCATACTTCGGGTAAAGGACTTTATGAAGCAAGGAGTCCTTGTTTTGAATATACCTCCAAGCAAGCTTAGCTCTAAGAGGACCGCAACGACTAGCACATGAATACGATCCACGTCCCCCACACTCCCGTGGCTTTCACATTGTCTCCCAATTCACATAATGAAGACCATCCCCTCCATTCATTTTATTCCATATGAAGCTTATCAAAACAAGGAAATACCGAGCTTATCAATCTCATTTAAGACTCCCACCGGAATGAGAGAAAGAGTAGAGAAGAAAGTGGGATAAGAAAGTAATACCGTTTTAACAAGAGTGATCCTTCCCGCCAAAGAGATGTATTTCCCTCCCCAAGTGTTCAGCTTCCTGAGAATGTTATCAATGATGAATTGAAAATCAGATCTAGCTAGTCTTCTCAAGGCCATTTTAACACCTAAGTACTTGAGCTCCTTAACTCTTTTGAATCCCATGATTCTGGTAATGGCTCGCCTTCTTCTCCCCTTAACTGCTTTCCTAAAAAGAATTCCTGATTTTTTTACATTTATATTCTGACCGGTCCAATTGCAAAACTCCTTCAGAATAGCTTTTATTTCCTTCAACTTTTCCAGCTTTGCCTCAGAAAAAATTAGAACGTCATCTACATAAAGAAGATATAAAATTCTCGGACCATGAGGGCTCACTTGGATACCAAGATTGTTCTTGGAAGATAAAGCATTAGACAGAAGTTAGGAGCAGAGAATGAATAAATATGGAGACAATGGGCATCCTTGTCTGAACCCGCTTTTAGCAAAAATCCACGGAGAATGATTACCATTTACTAACAATGAAAAAGCTGGATGATGAAGACAATCCAAAAGAAGATTAGAAAATAGGGAGGGAAAACCAAAATACTCTAGAGCCTTAGCAAGAGTTGGCCAACCCATGGAATCATAAGCTTGTTCCATGTCAATTTTAAAAGAGACTAACCCCTTTGAAGCTGTAGAATACCGAAACTTGTGAAACACCTCTTGCACTAAAAGGACATGATCATAAAGAGATCTACCCTTCAGAAAAGCCGCCTACTATTTAGAAATCAGCTTTGGCATAACCAAAGCCAATCTATTTAATAGGACCTTTGCTGCAATCTTATAAACCATATTACACAAGCTTATAAGCCTGAAATCAGAAGGAGATAGAGGGTTAGTCACCTTAGGGATCAATACAATTAATGTCTCCTTCCAGTTATGACACATTCCAGTCTTGCTGAAGAAACATTCCATCACCATCCAGAGTTCATCCTTAATGATTGACCAATAGCTCTTGATGAATGAATAGGTTACCCCATCCAGCCCAGGTGAAATTAAACCTCCAGCCTGTTGAACAGCAGCCTCAACTTCCTGAACAGTGAACATCTTGTTTAACACTTCTAAATCTTCAGCTTGCAGTCTGCTCAACGGGGCTGGCCACCCCTATAATTCATAGCTTTTATAACTCCATTTTCTGCTGAAAAACCGAACCAAAATAACCTCCACTTGAACAGGATCCTCTTCCAAGTTACCATCTTCCGACTTCAAGCTGAAAATGAAGTTAGAGTTCCGTCTTGCACTTGCAAATGCTTGAAAGAATCGGGAGTTACAATCTCCCTCCACCATCCACCTCACTGTAGAATGTTGCTTCCACCAGGTGCTGAGCCAAGCAAAGATTGAATTCAGTTCACTGATCTTTACTTTGAGCCTCCACAAATCTTCTGACGAAAGAAAACCAACATCCGCTTCTTGAGTTTGAAATTCCAGAATCTCTGCTTTCAATCTCTCCTTCTGCTTGTTAAGGACCGTGAACTTAGCTTTACTCCAATAGAGCAATGCCTTCAATGCACATTTTAACTTATGATTAAGAATTTGAACTGAATTCCCCCTTGCCTGTCTACTCCAAGAATTTTTCACCACTGCAGCTGACGCCGGGTATGATGCCCAAATGTCTTCAAACCTGATAGGCCTTTTACCCATGGGACTAATATGCACTAGATTTAATAGGATATGGCAATGGTTTGAGGCCACCCGAGGAAGATGTCTCAGCACCATACGATGAGGCAAATCTAAAGCTGCCGAGTTCACAAAACATCTATCCAGCCTTTCCAAGATTCGATCCATACACGATTTATTATTACACCAAGTAAATTTAGGCCCAATAAATCCTATCTCATGGAGATCATTATTGGTTAGGAATGCCTTCATTTCCTTATGGCCTTGAGAGAAAATGAATCTCCTACCACCTCTTTTATCTTCCTTGCCTAATAAGCAATTGAAGTCTCCACCCAAAATAAAAGGAAAATCAATCCAAGACAAAGTCTCTAGCATCTCCCATAGACTTCTCCTCTTATACACATCTTTGTTGCCGTAAATAGAAGCAACTCTCCATTTACCTTTATTAAGAATTTTGATATCCCCTACAACCATCTGATTAGATGAGTCCAACACAGTAAATATAGCCAAACTACTCTTCCACAACACTAAAATACCTGCAGACAAGCCCATCGAAGGGATCTGAAAGAAATCCCAGCCATTACCAATCAAAGCAAGAACATCCCTACTATCAAAAGACTTCAACTTGGTTTCCAACAAACCCACAAAGAAAACCCATACTCCTTAACCACTTCTTTGAGATATAGAGAAGCCTTGACTTTCTTTGCTCCTCTACAGTTCCAAAAAAGAATAGAAGACATTAATGGAGTAGGGGAGAACCACCACCACCTTTTACCTTCATCTCACCTTCCAAATGTTGGGATCTAGAACCATTATTCACAGGGCCTAGCCCTTTCAGCTGTTTTATCCCTTTCTTCCAACCAGATGGACCCTCCTCCACCATACCCAACTCAGCCTTCAGCAAAAGTTTAGCCTCCTCCAACCCTTCACAAGCCTTATTTTTAGTATCACCCTCAGCAGTAGTCAATATACCCAAATCCAATTTGTCTACTTCCATATTCAAGGCATTTAAAGCTTGAAATTTATTCTCAACTTTAAGCAAAGAAGATGAGTTAGAAACCATACCATTCAGCTTAGTGATATTCTGATTGAGCTCCAGTACTTCACTTGAGTGAATTACCTTGTCGTTCAGATCCACAGAAATAGTAATTGAAGCACTTCCATCCACATCACTTAAACCATATAGGTGCAGTTAATCCCATTGATTTCATCCCAACATTGAAGAGGGAGATTAGGTATATGGATCCATATAGGTGCAGTTAATCCCTTCAAAGAAGAAGGCGAAAAGGAAGGAGACCAATGATCCATCCCAATTATATTACCATTGACATACCACGGCCCACTAGATAACACCATCTCCACCGGTTCAAGCTCTTCAAATGCACAGAGAACCCATCTCAGACCAAGAAGAGTCAAGTGAAATTTACCAAAAGCCACCCATTGCCTCCTCAATTCCTTACTAATGACTGGAATTGGCACATTATCTACAAACACTTTAATGACCAGGGATTTCTTTAATCTGTTAGAGTTATCCAACTCATTCTGAACATGTAGTTTAACTTCTGATCCTTCTTCTATAAAACCTTTCCCCAGGTTAAGATCAGAGACTTTAATATTTGCCCTCTTATTCCAAGCATTCAAAGGAACAGCAGAATCTTTAGGTGAAGAAGCATCCAGCTGCTTCGGAGATGAACAATTGCCCAGATCACAAGAATTACAGCAGTGAGCCCCATCAGTAGTAGTTCCTTTATTTGGGTCCCCATCTGCAATCACACCAACAGATTCACCTCCTCCTTGAACATTATCCACCAAATCACTCCACTAAGGCTTCGACCCAGACGTAGAAGCCGCTGTTGAGTCTGTCATGTAACCCTTCAAGGAAACAACAATCTCTGACGGACATGAAGCCATCTCAGCAGGCACCACATTTTTCCCTTTTCCAGGAACTTCTACAGGTTTATTAGGAATCAACAAACCACCTTCGTTAATGATCAGAGGACGATCATTCTTAACCCTAGTTTTTCCATCAAGAAGGAGATTGGAATCGCTAAATGCAGGTGGAGAGAACTCCGCCGAAAACTTAGCAAAACTCTGAGATGATGATGAAGGATGATGAATGTCAGTGTTTCCGGCAACCAACTGATGCCGGCGGCCGTCCACCGTCATCGGAGCCGGAAAGAAATAATAAAACCGTGAAAAAGAATTTCAAAATTCAGTTATTCCATCACGAAATCTCTTAGAAATATTCTATGTATTTGAGGTGTTATGAATTTTTAAAATTATGGGTTAAAAATTGACACATCACTTTGAAAATTCAAATTACAAAAATTTTAATTATTTCAATTTAGTGGAAGAAAAGAATTAAAAGAGAAGGTACATGGGAGAAGGAGTTTGAGATGAAAAAAAGTTGTATCCTAACTTTTTCTAATGATCTGAGTTTTAAAATGTTGAGGATGACATTTTATTTAGGGGAGAGTTGTGACACCCCCAAGATTAGGGTACTATTTAAACCAGTCTGACACGACTAGAAGTCATCTAATCTCATGAATTTTTATATTTGAATTCTTTTGCATGTGTCTTAGAATAATCCATATGTATAATAAAGGTCTACATGTATTCTAAAATGGGTTTTAGGGGTCTAAATGCATGTTTGAGAAATCTAGAGCTTTTGTCTTGTAGCGCCTGACACTGTATTTTATGGAACTTCAGCTTTGTGCTATCTAAAATTTGGAGAAAATGAACTAGTGCCCCGGTGTTGTGTTTTGGACAACTCAACGCTAGGCAAATTTCTACACTTATAAATATATATGTCCACTATCCATTCATTTGATTGTTTTGTGCAACCATCCAAGAGAGGAAAAGAGAAGGATTTCGAGAGGGAGAGATGAGGATTTACACTACTTCAGGGCATTTTTAGTTGTCTACCTAGTCCCAATTTCAAAAGTTGTTTGGATCAAGGTAGGTCACACTATGCCTATCTAAGTTTTTAAAAATATGACATTTTCCAAAATTTTTTATTAAAATTTTATTTTGGTTATCAAAATGTGAAGATAAATTTGCACTTGTAAAGCTTTTTTGTGTAATTTTTTGTATATTATAGAGATTTAGATTCTAAATATTTTGAATAATTTTTAAATATTGACATTGGTATTTTGAAATTTATGCCTTTTTAAGTGAATAAAAAAATAATCATATTCCTGAAAAAATAGTGATGCAGTATTATTAAACTCTTGAAGCAATGTTTTATATGATCCTTGATAGTTTGATGAAATTCTAAGTAGTACATTTTTGCTCAGTTGTGTTCTCTTGTCTTCCATTATAGCAAGTTCGGGAAATTTTGCACTGAGTTCCTTTATGCTTTATTTTTTATACTGTAATGAATTATGTGTTATATTGAATGAATTATAAGAGTTTGGATTTACAAAATATTTATTAGAAGATATAAGGTGTCAGAATACTTTGAATTATATCTGAAGTTGAGAATTTGAAACTCTTTGAAATCCATTTTATTTGGATTCATAAGGGGATAAAATCTTTGATCCTATCAGAAAGAGGGTAAATTCTATTGAGAGTTATAAGGATCGAGAAGCTTCAAATTCCATCTGGATTGGTGAAATCTATTATGTTATGTTCCGTGAAATAAAGTTTATATGAAATCTTAGTTTATTTAATTACTCAATATTATTATTTGAATGTTTGGATAACTACTATATTTTTATTTCTTTGCATAACACTATTAATTGTTATATTGTATTTCATAATTCTAAGAAAATATTTTATAAAATAAATATTTTGAAATTTTGAACGATATTTGTGGTGTACAGAGCTATTTTAGCTCACCATTATTTTGCATTATATTTTTCAAGGTCTGGGAAAAGTAAAAAGTATATTGAATAGTAGTTTTAGGAATCTAATCTAAGTATGTAGGTTTTTCTTTTTTAAATATTTGAATAGTCATGGCTATTTATTATTACTCCATTATATTATTTTTATTTATAATCATGCAATGTGATTTTATATATATTCTTTATGATAAATAAAATGTAAATCTTCTAGATGATTTTATTTTTAGCATTGGATGTTATTAGCAGCTCTGTATTTATTGTTATTTTTAAGTTGAATTGGAAGAAGATTTCTAAAAAGTTTCTAAAACATAGATCTTGATATTTATTTGTTATAACTCAACATTAGATGACTTATTCAGTCTATGGGTCTTATCGGGTTGGGTTGTGATAGGTAGAGCGATGATATATTTGCAAAATAGTAAATTTACTATGAAAGTGCAAGATAGTAAACTGATATTTAATATCTCAAAATCAATGAAATTTTCTAATTACCAAAATAAAGATTATCATAGAGTAAACTCCGATATATTTCTTTTGGGATTCCTTTATGAGAGGATGATAAGGGAGAGGAAGGTAGATATACTGCTCATTTGATTGATAATACTCCTAAGATTTTAGGGATAGATTTGAAGTGTTTGATACCTCATCCCTAGGTAAACCTTTGAAATCTTCAATTGTAATGGCACCTCTATTAGAACTTAAAGCCTTGCCTACCCTTTTGAAGTATTCCTTTTTTATGAAAAGTGTCAATTTTACTCGTTATTATATCTCTAGAATTAGGAGAAGAGTTAGAGGGTAAGTTGATTAGTGTTCTTTTTGTGTATAAGAAAACTTTTGGTTAGATTATAATTTATATCAAGGGAATAAGTCCATCCTTACGCATTCACAAGATTTTAATGGAGTAAAATTCATGCCCAAAGCTGATCCCAAAAGAAAATTGAACCCTATTATGAAAGTGGTGGTGAAAAAGTATATACTTAAGTGGTTAGATGTAGGAATTATTTATCCTTTTTTTATTTGTGCATGGGTTAGACTGATTCATTGTGTTCTTAAGAAGGAACGATTACAGTGATAGCCAATGAAAAAAATAAACTAATACCAATTATTAGTTGTAGAATTTGTATAGATTATAGGAAGTTTATTAAAGAAACTAGGGAGAACCATTTTCCCCTATCTTTTGTTGACCAGATGTTAGATACATTAGCAAGACATCCTTTTTGTTACTTCCTGGATGGTTACTCAAGATACTATCAAATTCCTATAGCACAAGAAGATTAGGATAATAAGAGTATATTTACTGGTTCTTATAAGACTTTTGCCTTAAGTATGATTCCTTTTGGTTTGTGTAAAGCCCCTATTACATCTCAGATATATGTGGTGTCAAATTTTTTTTAACAAAATTAAGCAAGGCATTGGAATATTCATAGATAATTTCTTTGTTTTTTGTATCACTTTTGACTCTTGCTTAGTACAGTTACTCTGATTTTAAAAAGATACTTTGAAACAAATTTGTTGTTGAATTGGTAGAAATGCTAATTTATTGTATCAGAAGGCATTATCTTGAGCCATAAAATTTTTCAAAAATGATTAGAAGTGGATAGGAAAAAGTTTATGTAATTGGAAACCTTTCACCACCCACATCTGTAAGAGAAATAAGAAGCTTTTTAGATCATACTAGCTGCTATAAAAGATTTATTAGGGATTTTTCTTGAAAATTAAAACCTTTTCAAAACCTTTATATCATTTACTTGAGAAAGATGTCCCTTTTGAATTTAATGAAGAATGCCTAGAATATTTTAATATTTTAAAATAATAGTTAATCATTGCACTTATCATTATTACACCTGATTGAACACTATATTTTGAAATTATGAATGATGCTAGTGATTATGCTACTAGAGTTATGTTACAACAATAACATCAAGCCTTTATCCCACTATGTGGGGTTGGCTACATAAAATATTTTTCTCTATTGTGTTCTATTAAAAGTTAAATTCTCATTTAAATCTAATAAAGAAAGGTCATTTCTAATATTTTCTAACCTAGTCTTTTTAGGTCTACCTCTACCTACATCTAATATATCTACATTTATAACTGGGTCATTGGAAGGTAACCATTTTATGTGACCAAACCATCCAAGGTGCCACTCTCTAATCTTATAATCCAGTAGAGCAACTCAAACCTTTTCTCGTACATGCTCATGGGTCTCACCACCATCTTATAGAATTTTTGCTTAAGTTTGAGGGGGACCATTCTACCACACAACAAGCTTGGTGCATTCCTCCAATTCAACCATCTAACTTGAATTCTACTAGTAATATCCCCATCTATTTCACCATCACTGTGAACAATAGACCCAAGATATCTAAAACATATAATCTTATACAATACTTGATTAATCAAAGTCACAATCCCCCCACTAGATCTATTATTGCCATAATTACACTTTATATATTCAGTTTTAGATCTACTCAAATGAAAGCCTTTAAACTCTAAGGTTCACCTCCTAAATTCAAGTTTATCTTTAGCACCCTCTCTAGTCTTATTAACAAGAAGAATATCATAAAAAAAGCAAACACCAGGGTACAACCTCTTGCAAATGTCTAGTGAGAACATCTATGACTAAAACAAAAAGATATGGGCTTAAGGATGATCATTGATGTAATCCAACTGATATAGGAAAATACTTAGTCAAACCACCTTGTGTTTGAACACAAGTAACAACTCCTACATATATATCCTTAATGACTTGAATATAAGCATTATTAACCTCTTTCTTTTATTTTTGAGATTTTTGAGTAATATAAAAGGGAGTGAGGTTCAAATTTTCAATCAGGATTGGATCAAATTTGAGCACTTATTTTTGGAAGCCAACGGAGGAGAAGTAGGAGGCATTTTGGGATTCTAAAATAATTCAGAAATACCTCAATATACCCTATATATTGGGCTTTAAATTTTGGTTTTTCAAAAATTTTAATTTGAGTTGACAATTTATTAAATGTTGGGATTATATTCCCAGAAGTTGGGGTCTTAGGATTTTTAGTCTGCCCCGGATCCTAAATCTAATTTGGGCACTAAATAATATTAGCCCAAACCTATCTAATGTAGTGTAAACCTGGACTTACCCAAGCATAGATTAGGGAGACAACTAACTACCTAGGTACTTTTAAATCCATGTGTCTGGTTTTTTTGTGGAAGATGGGTAGGGATGTTGTTAATTAAGTTTTGAGAAATTAGGGCCGATGTCTAGAGCATATCCTAATTATCTCCTTGACTTATATAGGGTGATTAATGCCTCGAGAATATAATCAAATTTTATTGATTCTTTCAATTTATTTCTAATGTAATGCATGCTAATTGACTTTTAAATGCATAAAATAAAAAGAAGCGGCTTTAAAAATAGGCTTAAAAATAATTTCTTCTTAGAGATTATGCAACATCTCCTTGATAGAAGTGAACCTTAATAGGCCAACTGGTCTGCCAGAATCTGCTGGCGAGGAGGTGCTTAATAAGGAGGAGATGAATTTAATATCCATCCATGCGAACTCTCGGCGGTCCCGAGCTTACTTCTTCAATCGTTAGAGTTACTATGTGTGCCTAGAAAATTTTATTTAAGTAGAAAGTTTTTAATTTGTAGACTCAGGAGCCTCCAAATCTTTCCAAGCTAAATCAAAATTGACATGCAAGAAAAAAGACTAAAAAATAGGCATTTCTACTGCATAAATAATTTAAACAAATCAATCAATCAATTAAATAAATATCATATCGATGTTACAAGGGCCACTTAATTTACAACCGAGGGCCTACAAAATTAAAAGTGGCTGGGTACCACTGACAACAACTTAGATTCTAATCTTAGAAATGATGCAAGTGACTTTTCAGAGTGGGATATTCTCGGTCTTCACTTCTTTGTCCTTCTACGAGCTCCTTGGATTCATCAGGTCCGGATATCAAAATAAAAAGAAACTCCTCCCTGAAGGGGTGTTTTCTTTTCTCTTTAGATTTTTAAACCATCCTAACTTGAATCTCCAAATGAATAGGATCTCTCCCCTAAGGGATGTTCCCTTCACTTTGGATTTCAAGTAGGATGGTAATATGCCATCTCAAAGTCACTTTCACATTACAACTTGATAAAATTATATTACATAAAATATATAAAAGATTCTAAATAAACTATTAGGTTATCTTAGGCAGTTATAATTAAAATACATCCCAAAGTTATATATATTTTGCTCAAAATAAAATTACAACCACACTTGGCCATGCTTTTTTAATTTCAAGGGAGACTTTGCATTTTTTACACCTGCAAAAATTATATCAGTTTAAGCTATTAATTTTGCCCCTTAATTTAGCCTTGCATGAGTATGGCTACCTGTATAGAACTCTGTGAGTGACCAGATCATTCCAGACCTAGGGGTAATCTAATGCCATCACATTAATTCGTAGATTGCACAAGTAAATTAATACATCACAGAGTATCATGTCAATCAATTAATTTTTAGCTAGCATGAAGTAAAAACCATGAAAAAGCTTGGCGCACAAGTAGCAAAATATCAAACATCAGCCTAGCATAGAACTAGAGTTTGTTGTCCTTATAAACCATCGAAAGAATGTGTAGTAGGTTGTGTGGCTTGGATATGTCCTATGCTGGATAGTTTGATAAAGTTGTCTAATATTTTAATTTATTTAAGGCTTAAGAGATTTTTAATTTGAGTTTAAGTGTTAATGTTTTGATGTTAATTTTAAAGTTTGTTTTAAATGTTGAGTGATTACTACCTTTGTTTACATCAATGTCATGAAGTTTATTTCACCTTTCTTGAGGCTAAGTTTATAGCCTCGTAGGCCCGAGTTACCTAGTATTAATGAGTTTTAATTAATTGATTTAATTCATTAAAATTAAAGGGATGGATAATTTTTAATTAACTTGATTAGTTGCTAATTTTAAAGGTTGAATTAATTAAATTTTCCATCAATCGGTTCATGGTGATGTCTAAATAAGCACGAGGAACCAAGCCTCCTTAGGATATGCAGCCCAAGATAGTCCATCCTTAAAACCAAGTTGATATAGTTGAATTAAAGATTTTAATTTGATTAGTTAATTAATAATCAATTAATTTTAAGGTTTCACACTCTATTCAATTCATTTGTGGCATTATCATAGTGGGCTCAAGGATGAAACCTCCATAGGACACGTAGCCCCGCAGCTCAAGATTGTCCATCCTAAGAACTACATCTTTGGAGTGCTTATTATGTATTGATGGGTTGGTTGATTGATTTATGAATCAAATTAATATTTTCTGGAATTTTAATCGATTATTGAATTTTTTGGACTTATTATGAATTATTTAATGCATTAAATTAAGGGGTCAAAATTTAACCTTTTGATTTAAACTAAAATATGGAATTTTGATATTTTTTTAAAATACTAGACCTTAAGATGAGTAATTATACACCAAGTTTGATAGATTTGAAATTTTCTACATAAAGTTATTAATTTTTTAAGTTTTGACATATTTTGAACCACGGTTGACCAAAGTGTTGACTTTTTTTCTTTAACTTATTTCTAGTGGTTTGACATTTTTATTAAAAACTAGATCCCAAATAGAGTCTAATGACTTTGAGTTTATTTAATTTAGAATTTTTTAGAATTAATTATGATTTTTGAAATTTGAGTAATTAATTGAATTATTAAATTAATTAATTAAAAGGCTTTTAATGATTTTGATACAAACTGATTTCAAACTTTATGAAATCACACCCAAAGGTCAGGAATGACCCATGGGAGTGTTTTCAAGTGCTTGAGAATTATTTGGAATTTTAAAATATTTAATTCAATTAAAACTTAATTTTTATTAAAAATTAAATTAAGGTCAAATTAGAGGTATAGTCAAAGGGCTTTTAATTTTCTTAGGTTGAGGGTAAAATTTCTTAAGAATTTTCTAAGTTATCTAGACATGGACGTTAATTATTTTCCTATGTTTCACTAATGTTCCAATGGGTTTAAAACTTTGTCCATCTAACCCTAGCACATATGCAAGCATACCAACACAATCACACCTCCTAGTTCTACTAATTTGGAGAGTTATGAATTTTTAAAGTTTTGGGTCCAAAATAGACCAATTGCTTTGTAAATTCACCCCATATAAATCTTCTAAGCATTTGAAGCTAAGAAAAATACAGGGAATGCCTAAGATGCCCAAATATTTTTCACTAATATTTGTGTCCAGTTTGACCCCTGGATTGTGAGAAAATTGATAAAATTAATTTTTAAACAAACAAAAATAACTCGTAATCTAGTGATCAAAATAACTTAGTTTTAATTTCAATAAATAATAAGTGCCAATACCTTTCCAATGACACAAAAATCATTTAATTTGGCAAGAAAAATGAAATTTCTATGAACTTTGAAAGATTTTGGTATTTTAATTGAAATTTTAACTCAATTTTTGTGTCAAACTGCTGCCGGCACCATTCTTCCAATCATTGGCAATGATTGGAGAGAGAAATAGTGGAGGGCGCAGTGGCGATGGCTAATACATGGCAGCGTGGATGATTGCCGCAAGGTCGTGTGTTGTTGGTGGGACACGTGGCATCATGAAAAAGCACTGCATTGTGGGACACGCAGCGTGCTGTCATTCTCCACTTAACCACGTTAGTGGACATTTTAGGTTGTTAGATTAACTGTGATTTGAAAGGAGGGCCTAGATGCAGCCACATCACCCCCCACTATCTGTTCTTGATATGCTATCATATACGTCAGACAAGTATGCCATCTGATGCCTTCTGGACCATCACATCACTTGTGTATCGTGATTAAATGGTTCTTCTCTGAATAGAGCATTTTAGTTCATTTCGAACTAAAATTTTAAATGTCCATAACTTGAAAAATACACAACCAAAAATCTTATGAAATTTGAAACACAGATTAATGGTAATATAATCTTGCAATGCCTAGAGTTTGGAGACTCCATGCTTTATAAATTTTTTGTGATTTCAAATACAAGTTCTACCTAAAAGTTGAGATAACTTACAATCCAATCAATAGATTTTTAATTTCTTAAACTTGTTAGAAAGATAGAGAGGTCCTCTTTAAATTTTTAAAAGACTCCTAGGCTTGGATCTAACTGGATTGAATATTATGTTTGAATCTCCTATTTCTCTCTCTAATCTCGCTCTATTCACCAATGGGGGTTTTAGAGGTTGGGAGGAGCTGGGAAAATACTTGGGAAAGATGGGAGGAGTTTTAAAAAAGTAGGATGAAGGGACTTGGGGTTAAAAGAGCCCTAGAGGCTGAATGGGAGTATAATGCTTGGAATGAAGCCCTTTGGCCCATCTTAGCATTAGGGTTTGAGTTAGGTGGCTGGGATTGATCAAACCTTACCCTTGGATGGAGGACACATGTCTAGGGTGGTTAGGCAATAGAGGGAAAGATTGGACAAGCCACACTCTTATTGGTGGCTTCATGTGAGAGGGGAACCACACTTGCCAGGTCCAGCGAAGCCTATAGTTAAGCTTAGTTTGAGGGATGTTAGAAGCTATTAGAGTTGATTTGGATAGATTAAGGCAAAGTGATCTGGTGGGAATGAGGAGCGTTGACCATTTAGAAGAGTTTTAGGCTTAATTTGTTTGGTTTGACCAATCAATGGGACAAGGGTGCTGAGTAGACTTGGGAGTGTGTTTGCTTGTTATTTTAGGTGGCTTAGAGGAGGTTTGAGGCGACATGAATTAGGTTTAGATGCCTGGTTAAATGCATGAATGGGTTTGACCAAGTGCAATATATTGACTTTATCAATATTTATTATAATTTTACTCATGATGGGATTAAGTATCTTCAAAACATATCATAAGATAGGATTGATGGCTTAGAAAGGGGTTGATTGAAGGTGCATGGTGACTTGTCCAAAAGCAAGGGAGTTTGACCAAGCTCAACATATTGACTTGGTCAAACTCATCAAGGTTTAGCTCGTGATAGATTTAAAAGTGTTCAAGGCATGTGATTGAGGGATCTTAAAAGGTAAGATGCCTTGAATGGATTGGATTTGATTGAATAAAGTGATTGGTCTAAATAGGTCAAGTTTGACCATACTTGGATTCATTTAATAAAGTCAACTATTGACTTGGTTAAAATATCCAATCAAATCCAACTACTAGAAGGGATGGTCAAAGGAGTTTGAAGAAATTTAGAGTGAATTTGATGCTTGATTGAGTGTCAATGAAGGTTAATGGTAGATATTGTCAAACATAGTTGACTTGGGCCATGTAGAGGTTTGTGGAAAAGTCTAATTTTGCCCTTAAAGGGAATTTTGATCAGTTTGACCCCTGGTCAACAATGGGTCAAATTGGGTCCACAAAAATATAGTTTACTAGTCAACATGTCATAACAAAGGCTATGGACATGGTCAAGGGTTTTTAGAAAGTTCCCAAGGTCAAATTCCATAAAGTGGAAGGTCTATAAATATTTGAAGGTTTTGCAGCATTTGGATTTTAATACAGTTCCTGGGATTAAAGGCCTCAGATTATGCTCAAATTTGGAGGGTTGGCCCTTGGGACATGCTTAATCAATATACATGTTATAGATTAAGAATTAGAAGTCATTTAATAGTGCTTTGAAGTGATTGAAAAATAACTTAGAAATGGTTTCAAGACATGAGCCCTTTACCTTCGAATTTTGCCTTGGAATTCTGAATTTGAACAAAGTTTTAGATTTGATTGATTGGGTCTGGATTATCCAAGTCAATGATTACCAAATGGATGATTGGGATTGATTGAATATAATTGAAGCTTGATTGAAGGTTGATTGAAATTTGATTGAAGGTTGATTGAATGGTTGATTGAAGGTTGGAGTCAATGTTTAGATTGAAGTCTGGATTGAAAATGGCTTCGAGTTTGAATATATATTAATGACCTCATAGAAAAATGAGGTAAATAAATGGACCCTCAATATGTATAGTAGAATGAAGTTCTAGTTCACATATTGGCATTGACCGAATGGAAAGGTTAAATGTGGGATTTTGATCCTAAGGGAAGAAAGCATCAAACCTTAGAGAGTCAAGGTTTAGTTGATACTAGGGTAGTACCACAAGAGGAGTTCTCTATCTCTAGTGAATCCAATCCTAAGGGAAGGAAGCACGTAACCTTTAGGAAAAGCAGGCTCAATTTAAAACTAGGATGGTGCCATGATGGGTGTACTCCACCACTAGCAAGTCTAATCCTAAAGAAAGGTAGCACCTAACCTAAAGGAAAAAAATTCGGATTTAAAACAAGGATGGTGCCACGAAGGGCATACTCCACCATTAGCATGTCTAATCCTAAGGAAAGGTAGCACCTGACCTAAAGGAAAAGAAAATTGGATTTAAAACTAGGATGGTGCCACAAAGGGCATACTCCACCACTAGCACGTCTAATCCTAAGGAAAGGCAGCACCTGACCTAAAAGAAAAGAAAAGTGGATTTAAAACTAGGATGGTACCACAAAGGGCGTAGTCCACCACTAGCATGTCTAATCCTATGTAAAGGAAGCACATAATCTAATGAAAAAGAAAATTGGATTTAAAATTAGGATGGTGCCACAAAGGGCATACTTCACCACTAGCACATCTAATTCTAAGGAAAGGTTGTGCCTAACCTAATGGAAAAGAAAATTAGATTTAAAATTAGGATGGTATAATAATGGATGTACTCCACCACTAGCACATTTAATCCTAAGGAAAGATAACTCCTAACTTTAAAAAAAAGGATTTTAAACTGGGATGGTGCCTGAAAGGGCGTACTCCACCACTAACATGTTTAATTCTAAGGACATGTAGCACCTAACTTAAAGGAAAATAAAACTAGATTTAAAACTATGATGGTGCCACAAATGGCGTACTCCACCACTAGCACATCTAAACCTAAGGAAAGGCAGCACCAATCCTAAAGGAAAAGAAAATTGGATTTAAAATTAGGATGGTGCCACAAAGGGTGCACTCCACCACTAACACGTCTAATCTGTAGGAAAGGCAGCACCTAACCTAAAGGAAAAAAAAACTAGATATGATTTCAGATAGGGATTTTAATTTGGAGATTTTCTGAATTTGATTTCATTTTTATTTTTGAATTTGTAGAGTTTTAAATTTAAAAATTTTGAATTTAAAGATTTTTTTATGTTAAATTTGATACTCATCTAGCATGGTACTTCTTGAAGAGCTCCCCAATGTTAAAAAATATCAGGTGGCATCCTTCAAAATTGATCAATTGTTATAAACCTCTCTCATAGATCATCTCTATAATGAACGATTTTGTTAATATTGCTTCAAACTTTCCATTAGTATGGTGATGGATTAAAATAAGTCCCAAAGAACTAAAACCAAGTCTCCTACTTGGAATATTCTAGAGTGAAGTAGTTTATCATGACCCTAAATCATTCGTGACTTATTTAATTTCAAATTTTGCTGAGCTTATAAGTGAGTTTCTTTGAGGACCTTGAGCTCCTCCATTCAGATGTGATTTGATCTTGAACAATAATTCTAAGTGATGGAAGTTATACCTCTAAAGGGGAATGGTTTTAGACTAAGCATATAATGCATTTTTGTGGAGTGGATTCTAAAGGAAAATTTGCCTATGTGTAAGGGCTTACACACATCCCTCGAGAATGAGATTTGAATTCTTATAATGAGTAGAAGATTTAATCGTTTTATTAGGAAATTATCCTCTTAACCATTTGGACCAAATCAAAATAATAGATGCGAACAAATTTGAAAGTATAGTGAGAAGTAGATGAAAGTTTGTGAAGGTTATTAAACCTAAAGGAAGCAGCCGAGGCGAATTTAGAAGGGCCGGTGAATTTGTTATTTAAAAATTTCTTTCGCAAAAAGAAAAATATGTTTATAACATTTTTAATATCTGAAAGTAAACACCTTAATCACTAATGTGAAAGCAAATAAATTTATAATAATAAAACAAATCTGAGTTTTCCAACCAGACTGTAAATTATAGAAAAATAAAGTGTAGAAAAAATAATAAGAATAAACACACAAGAATTTATAGTGTTTCGATCCAACCTGACCTACATCCACTCCCCAAAAATCTCTATTCTAGGTATTACACTAAACCTTTAGTGACTCTTTTTTAGCCCCACAGCTTGGTGGAGAAGCCATTACAAAATCTTTTCCACAAACTCAGTGTGGCAGAGGACCTAGAATCCTTTTTCACGCTCTTAGTGAAGGCAGAGAACCTGAAATACTTTTTTGCCCTCCTAGTGAAAGTAGAGTATCTGGAATCCTTTTTCACCCTCATGGTGAAGGTAGATAACCTTGAATAACTTTCACCTTCCTCGGTGCGATGGAGTAGCCGGGTCCTTTTACTTCAAAGAGATATTCTTCTTCCCAAAACTTTTCTCAAGATAAACCTTGACTATGATGGTATTAAGGTGCAAGCTTGCTGGAGCAACCATGTGAAACTCCCTCCACACTCCCTTAAAACCCATAAGGATCTTCTCCCTCTCAAACTCCAGCCTTTTCCCTCTTCCTTTCATGGCTCTCTCTTTAAGTTTTCTCCAGAAGAACTGAGACTCAATCCATGCCAAAGACTCTTACAAATTCTTCTGAGAAAGCTTAAATAGAGGGCATAAAAAAACCTTAAAAATTCAATTCAGCTGTTAAAGATAGTATAGTATGATCATAGGATCATCCAGAATGATGTGTAGAATTTGACTTGTTAGTACTATACGATGACCAGCTAGTACTGTACGATCAATTCAAATTTGCCTATTAGTATTGTTCGATCATCAATACAAATGACCAATCATACAGTATGATTAGTTCAATCGAAATGTAATTCATCTCGAAAGAATCATGGGATGACCAAATATTATCTCTATTGATCGTACAGTAGGATGCAGTTCGTACAGTATGATCAAAATATTAAAATTAAGCAGATTTGATTAATTAATCATAAGATTAAATTAGACAATATTTTAAATATCATATAGTATGATTAGGTTCATATAGTACAATAAGAATAACTTTTCAAAATAAAAAATTTACCTAATTTAATTAATAGCGGGGTTTCCAATTATAACAGATCATCCAGTACGATGTGGTGTTTGCACTATATGAATTATTATTATTTTTTAAAAGTAATTTAAAAAAAATAAATATTTTAATTAATTTCTGTAACACCATATCTTACAATATGATCCATATCGTACAGTATGATGCATAAAAAGATTAAAATATTTAAAGTTATTTTTGCTCCTCTTGTGTATGTGTGTGCACATTCATTAGGCTAGCATACACCCTTATAAGACTTGAATCAAGAAATTAAAATAAATAAATAAAAATTATAGACTCTTTCAACATAACTTATTCTACCCAATCTTGAGCCCTGAATCTTTAAGGAATGGTGCATGTTGTACCTAAAATGTTAGTCAACACAAACAAATATAAATGCAAATGCTAGGAGACATAAAGATATGAACCACAATATTTATTATCATCAAAAACATAAACTCGTGAGTTTGAGTTGCAACACTAGAGTGATTCCAACTAACTCGAAAAGGGCTAAGGATTTAGATTTTATTGACCTAGATAAAGTTTCATAGAAACTAAACTAGGGTTCTCCCTTATATAAATTTTTTAAATTAAAATTAAGTTTAAAACGTTTAAGTTTGATAGAGATATTTAATCTTTTCAATTTTCTTATATGACACTTTTTTATCTGTTAGACTATCTATGCATGATGGTGAATTTAGATTCAAGATTTTTCAAAGTCAAGCAACTAAGGGTGAATGGGTCTTCTAAAATTTAAGGATTAAAAAAAGGATGCCACTATCTCTTTTTTTGGGTGGTACACTTTATGCATCTTTTAATTTTTTTGTGCAGTTCGCACATCTTTTAATTTTTGGGGCACTTTGCACATCTTTTGACTTTTGGCGCAGTTTGTGCATCTTTTGACTTTTTGAAGCATTTTGCTCATATTTTCAATTTTGTTAATTTTTATAACAGGCTTCACTTTATTTAAAACTTTAAAATGATTGCTCTCTTTTTTGAATGCTAAGATTATCTCTCAAGTTTAAGAGAAGAAAACTCATTCTCTTATGCAAGGAAGAATAATCCTCAAAGCTAAC
The DNA here is from genome assembly GCA_019925795.1 of Dendrobium chrysotoxum. Classification (NCBI taxonomy): domain Eukaryota; kingdom Viridiplantae; phylum Streptophyta; class Magnoliopsida; order Asparagales; family Orchidaceae; genus Dendrobium; species Dendrobium chrysotoxum. Next base: position 30,791,022 of record CM034307.1, on the reverse strand, counting down.
TCAATTTTTTGATAAGAATATCAGTTTGACTAGGAAAATCATTGAATAGATTTCAAACACATGAGAAATGCCTATTAAGATAAAAAATTATGTTAAGATTTATAAGTTTTTCATTTTTAAAACCAACTTAAGTTTGACACAGATTTTAATTCAAAAATTAAATCAACCAACAAAAGCGGTTGGAGGGAGGAGCCTTTAAATATCTGATGGAGTCAACTACCACTCTCTCTTGTTTATGATTTAAGATAGAAGACATTTTTCATTAGAAAGGATAAATTGACTATCTTAAAAATCTGTAACTAGTACACTTAATAAATAATATGATTTCCTTAAAAATAATAAGTCTAGGTGGCAAGACCTTATCAATATGAAATTACATTTTTGTAATCTCTTAGGAGTGAGAGACTGTCTTGTGATCTGCACTATCCCTGGATAATCCTACATCATGTTAATGTAAGGATCTATCACGATAGGACCCCCCTTTAGAAGTTAAATTCATATGGTGTAACTATTTGATAAGATCTTAATTAACTTTCCCTCCTAATTACTATTGACCTAGCAGTTATGTAAATGGCACCCTGAGAGGTTTTTACACCTCTTCCTCTATAGATGATGTAGTGGGGCACATATAGTAACGTGACTTAGAGTGGATGGGTCATAGCCCACAACTGGAGGCCTATGGTCTATTACTGGTGATTGCTCTCTTCTGGGGTGATTTATCTTTTTAGTGAAATAGTCAAAAGGGCACAATGGAGATCACGCTATGTCTCTCACAACCTCCCTATCTTGAGTAATAGGAAGAGGTTGGAAATGACTTCCACTGAAGAGGGGGTATGTGTAAGGAGAATTGAACTCTCCATTAGCCTTAGATTTGACTTGCCTTAAGGCTTCTGACTCAATAATCTTTATAGCCTTAATAATTTTCTTTTTGACTCTACACATGTAGTGCTTCTTCTAGTTAATACTCATGAAGGGGGTGCTACAATTTGACCCAATCTTAGAAACAATGGTCTCTCATCCATTGTCACTAGTTTCTTTTCTTATCCTTTCAAGTAGAGAATATAATGGGTAAGGGGGCGACATGGGCCTCCATTTTGGAGATGGCATCTCCCAGCCCTAAGGTAATCTCAACTAAAGGGACATCCACTTGTGTCCCAGCATATAGATCAGTAATTCTTTCCCTATTAACTGACAGCTTAAAGTTTTGAAATCCCATTCCAAACTAGACTAAACTACTATTGGTAGTTTCTTCTATAGTCACGCCATTGCGTAGTGAGAAGATATGTATTGTAGCCATTTGAGTTTCTTTTTTTAATTTTTCAAAATTAAAAAAAAGGTTACTTTATTTAGTTAATTTTAAAATAAAATTTGAATTTTTAACTTGATTAATTTTCTTTAAATTTTGAAACTTAATATGTTGAGTTTTCACCCAATATGAGGGTTCACAAAATAGACATGAAAATCTAAAGGATTGGCTTGACTATTTCATTCCACCAATTGACTTGGGATGAAATGTTAAAGACTAAATTTTAACTTGAAATTGAAATTGAACTTAAACATGAGGTTGAAATTGAACAGATCTTCTTTAAATTTTAAAACTCAACGTGTTGAGTTTCACTTAATCATACATGTTTACAAAATTAACATTAAAAGTCCTATGGATTGGGCTTCACTCTTTTATTCCACCAATTGAATTGGGGTGAAATGCCAAAGCCCAGATTTTATTAGAGGGTTTTGAATTTTGAAATTGAATTGATGAATCTTCTGCAAATTTTGAAACTCAACATATTGAGTTTCACTTATTTATGCAAGTTTACAAATTCGACATGAAGATCCCAAGAATTGGGATTGACTCTTTCATTCCACCAATTAACTTGGGGTGAAATGTCAAACCTAGGTTTTACTAAAGGTTTCCTTACTCACCTCTCATTTTTTTCCTTTTGATGTTAGCCACACTTACCCAAGAAAGAAATAGATAGAGGGACCAATGAAAGGAAGGTAGTCAAAACTACTAATCTAAATTTTTTATGATTATTAAATATTGAGATAGAGATTATTCCCTAGTGGAGTCACCTTTTTTGTTGTTTGCTAAAGTTTAAAAATGGATTTGCTTTGCTTTAGAAATATACATAGTAAATTAAATTAAATTTATTTGAGAAATTTTAAATTAACTTTTGAATCTTAATTCTCACATCGAACATCCATTGGAAATGATATACCATCTTGAGAGGGGGAAATAAGATCTCCTGATGGGTCCAAATTTTGAATTGTAAATTTCATCCTGAATATTGTAGCCAAATTCAGAATGGAACTACATATGATCCTGAAGGGTCAAAATAATGTTTGATCAAATATTTAGCTATGGAGATCTTGATGTGCAATCCTTAACTTCATATTTTAGGTCATCATAATGGATTACATATCTCCTTGAGGGAAGAAAATATCATAGTTTATCAATTATTCAAATATGATGATAACGATCATTGCTAGTTTTGATTTTCCCAAAGAAAGTTAACTGGATTTTGAAAATTTATATGGGTCCTTAAATCTCTCATGAGTACAAGCCCTCATAGTTAATTACATCATAGGAAACCTGAGTCTTTTACGAAAACTTGAGATTAAAATAATGGTAGAAATTTAATTTTTAAGATTTTTAAGGAGTGATATCAAAGGGAGTGAGGTTAGAATTTTCAATTGGGATTGGATCAAATTTGAGCACTTATTTTTGGAAGAAAACAGAGGAGAAGTAGGAGGCATTTTGGGATTCTAAAATAATTTAAAAATGCCTCAGTCTACCTTATGCGTTGGGCTTTAAATTTTAGTTTTGAAAAAAATTTTAATTTGAGTTGTCATTTTATTAGAAAGTTGGGATTATATTCTCAGAGGTTAGAGTCTTATGATTTTTAGTCTACTATCGATCCGATCCTAAATACAATTTGGGCACTAAATTATAGTAGCCCAAACCTAACTAATGCAGTGCAAACTTGAACTTACCTTGACATGGATTGGGGGGCTAGCTAACCACCTAGGCAGTTTAAAATCCATGTGTCTGGTGTTTTTATAGAAGATGGGTAAGGATATTGATAATTTAGTTTTGAGGAGTTGGAGTAGGCATCTAGATTAGATCCTAATTGGCTTCTTGACTTTTATAGGGTGATTAATGCCTCAAGAAAGTAATTAAATTTCTATTGACCCTTTTAATTTGTTTCTGATATAATACATGCTAGTTAACTTTTGAATACATAAATAAGCATAAAGTATTTTTAAAATTAGGCTTAAAAATAAGTTTTCCCAAGATATTGCACAACATCCCCTTGATATAACTGTACCCTAATAGAATAGGTGATCTGCGAGAACCTGTAGGTGAGGAGCTGCCTAATAAGGAGGAGAAGAATTTAATATGTATATATTAAAAGTTTGTTAGGGATGTTAAGCCCTTATGAACTAGTCTCGAGGCTAACCAAGAGGTGTGGGGGTGAATTGGTAGTTTTAAAAATTTGTGAACAAACGACGATTGAGAAAATCTTTTTGAATGTTTTAAAATGTTTACAGTTACGTGATGATATGCAGATGTTCAACGATAATAGAATAATAATCACAATCACACAATCATCAACGAAAAAGTAAGTGCAAAAAATAATCAGAAAGAACACACTAGATTTTATAGTGGTTCGGTCAACTTGACCTACGTCCACTCCCTAGAGCCTCCCCTCTGAGTATTGCACTAACACTAAGTGACACTCCTTCTGCTCTCACATCAAGGTGGAGAAGCCTATACAAAAACTCCTTTCAACCAACCCGGTGAGGTAGAGAACCAGAACTCCTTTCGCTTCCTCCTGAAGCAGGCAGAGAACCTAGACTCCTTTCGCTTGCTCCTGAAGCAGGTAGAGAAATCGAATCTTCTTGCGAACGATCCTACCACAAAACCACCAATAAGATAAGAGACGTTGACCAGAGAAGACGACTCAGATCCTTACTTGGAGAAACCTTTGTGAACACCTCATAAACTCCCGTCACAAGATCCTCACACACTCTCTCTCTCTCAAGGTTTTCTCTAGTAAGAAAAGTGGCAAAAGATTTTTCTTGTTGGAAGAAAAAGATCTTAAATAGGAGGGCTCAAAAATTACCCTAAATCTTAATTGGTCGTCACATTCCAGGACGATCGAAGGATCGTCCTATACGATCAATGTAAAATCTCATATATCAGCCTGGACGATTACCAGACAGAATTTGTTCAGATCGTCCGTACGATTCTACGATCGTCTGGGATGATTAGTGTAAATCAAGAATTTCATCCAGAAGATAGTACGGGTCATCCAGAGAAACTTATGCTGGAGGATCTCAAAATGACTTGATCATCTAGGATGATATCGCTATCGTCCTATACGATTAGTTCAAAACACCCAAAATTGTCCTACACATAGTTCGAATCAGCCTGCATAAAATGTGTAGTACGATCAAAAATGACTGGATCGTCCAGGATGATATCTTTATCGTCCTATACGATTAGTTCAAACTTGGGCATATCGTCTAGAAGATAGTTCGGTTCATCAAGGTGAAATGCTCTGGACGGTCAGGATTTTGCATGTTTCATCCCGGACGATATTACGATCGTCCAGGATGATATGATCGTCTCAATCAAATATTAATTACTTTCCTTAATCACCAGACTAATTTAGGCATGATTGTAAAAGATCATCCAGGATGATACACGTATCGTCTAGGATGATCAGACCAAATCTCTAAAAATAAAAATTTGCCTAACTTAATCTGGCGGCTGAGAATTTTTGATTTGAGCATATCATCCTGTACGATGGGTTTATCATCCAGGATGATTTGCTTAATCAAACTGACTTAACATGGTCGCCCTAATTAGGGTTTCTATTTTCATTGGATCGTCCAGGATGATATGAATATTGTCCAAGAAGATATGAACAAAAATTAAAAATAGAAACTCTAACTCAATAAAACTCTCCCCCTCAGTGTGTGTGTGCAAGGTTAATTAGTTAGGGGATCAATTAAATTACATTTGACTCAAGAAAGGGAAAAATAACATTTAAATATACGTGGACTAGATCTTGAGTTGGCTTGAATTATATTTAATCTTTTGTACCTAAAATGTTAGCCAATCAAAAATAGAACACATAAATATTTGTTATCATCAAAACTATAATCCTTAAAGCCAAATTTGCAACAATCTCTCCCTTTTTGATGATGGAAAATATTTATTCAGTAGTTTCAAATAAAATAGATAGGAGTAATTAATGCACATATGAGAGAAGATTTTCATTTCAATTTTTACTAAATATTGACAAATAGTAACACTAAATACAACAAAAGAAACAACTATAATATAAAAATAATAAAAGAAACAACTAGTAACTCAAAAACCAACTCCCCCTTTTGACATCATAAAAAGGAGGAAGAACAGACAAAATAACACAAATAAGAAATATTACAACACAGAAAACTAATAGAGAGGCGGATCCTGGTCAAAAGGCTGAAAAATGAGAATTTACACTAATTGTACAGGATAATCCTTCGATCGTCTTTGAAGATATTTGTCAACCAGTTGAGATTTAGGGCAATTTTTAATCCCTCCTATAAAAGGTCTTTTTCTTCCAGCAACAAAAATCTTTTGCCACTTTTCTTTCCAGAGAAAACCTTGAGAAAGAGAGAGAGCTTGGGAGAGAGAGAGAGGATCTTGTGAGGGGGAGTTTGTGAGGGATTCACAAAGGTTGCTCCAAGAAAGGATCTGAGTCATCATCTCCGTTTGTCATCTCTTATCTTATCGGTGTTTATATGGGAGGATCATTTGCAAAAAGATTAGGTTCTCTGCCTGCTTCAGGAGGAAATGAAAGGAGTCCAGGTTCTCTGCCTGCTTCAGGTGGAAGCGAAAGGAGTCTAGGTTCTCTGCCTTCTCCAGGAGGATGCGAAAGGAGTTCAGGTTCTCTGCCTCATCGGGTTGGTTGAAAAGAGTTTTTATACAGGCTTCTCCCCCTTACTATGGGAGCAGAAGGAGAGTCACTTAGTGTTAGTGCAATATGCAGAGGGGCAGCCCCGGGGAGTGGACGTAGGTCAAGTTAACCAAACCACTATAAAATCTGATGTGTTCTTTCCAATTATTTTTCATATTTATTTTTCTGTTGATGATTGTGTGATTGTGAGTATTATTCTGTTATTGTTAAACATCTACACAACATTGCATAACTGTAAAAGTTTTAAAGCATTCAAAAAGATTTTGTAAATCATTGTTTTGCTCTTAAATTTTTAAAACTATAATTCACCCCCCCCCTCTTAGTTAGCCTCGGGACTAGTTCACAAGGGCTTAACATCCCTATCAAACTTCTAAGTGGTATCAGAGCGGGATTCAAAAATTAAGTTTAAGAACTTTTGAATTTTGATCAATGAGTAACTTTGGTAATCATAATACTGCTAAAGTTTATTCGATTATACAACCACCATTGTTTGATAATATACCTTTTGATTTTTGGAAAACTCGCATGTCCACCTTTTTACAATCAATTGATTATCGCATATGGATACTTGTTAAGGATGACTATGAAGCACCTTTTAGAATGGTTAATAATGTTAAAACTGAACTGCCTTTTATTGATTGGACATTTACGGATCGTGATTTAGCACAACTGAATGCAAAGTGTAAATGGGGTAATAAAAGAAGATATTTTTGTAGAACAACCCCCAGGTTTTGAGAGTTCCCAATATCCAAATCATATTTATAAATTAAAAAAGGCCTTATATGGATTGAAACAGGCACCCAAAGCTTGGTATGAGAGGCTTAGCACATTCCTATTAGAAAGAGAGTTTGTTAAGGGGAGCGTAGACACCACCCTTTTTCTGAGGAGAATAGGGGATGACTTACTCATTATCCAGATCTATGTTGATGATATAATTTTTGGATCTTCTGATAAATATTTATGTGATGAGTTTTCTAAAATAATGAGTAAGGAGTTTGAGATGAGTATGATAGGAGAATTATTCTACTTTCTTGGGTTTAGCATAAGGCAAATAGATGATGGAACCTTTCTCAATCAATCTAAATACACTAAGGACATCTTGAAGAAATATGAAATGGACAAAGCCAAGCCAATCAATACTCCCATGACCTCCTCAGTTCAGTTAGATAAGGATTCAAGTGGAAAATCTGTTGATTAGAAGAAGTATAGAGGAATAATAGGATCACTGCTTTACCTGACTACTAGCCGACCTGATATCATGTTTAGTATCTGTCTTTGTGCTAGGTTTCAGGCTGATCCTAAAGAGTCCCACCTGACTGCTGTTAAGAGAATTCTTAGATATCTTTTAGGGACCCCAAACCTAGGAATCTGGTACTTTAGGCACACCACCTCTTTTGAGATCATTGGATATTCTGATTCTGACTTTCCGGGGTGTAGGGTGGATAGAAAAAGCACCTCTGGAACTTGTCAATTCATAGGACAGTCTTTAGTCTCCTGGTCCAGTAGAAAATAGAACTCAGTTGTACTTTCCACTGCTGAAGCTGAGTACATTGCCTTAGGGAGTTGTGTGGCCCAAGTTCTTTGGTTGAAGCAATAAGTCTTGGATTTAGGGTTACCTGTTGGCAGAATTTCTATTCTGTGTGATAATACTAGTGCCATCTGTATCTCTAAGAATCCAATACAACATTCTAGGGCCAAACACATTGATATAAGGCATCACTTCATTAGAGACCATGTTACAAAAGGGGACATTGAGCTACATCATGTAGCAACTGAAAATCAGCTGGCTGACATATTCACTAAACCACTGGCCTTTGACACATTCAGCATTTTGAGAACCAAATTAGGAGTGATTGATATAAATGCTTGATTCTGATGACTGCTGATTTCTGATTGTTCTGATTGTTATTCTGTTTTCTGTTAGTTTGTTTTTGGTTTGATTATTTTCTTTCAGTTGTTTTTAGTTTTTATTCTTCTATTTTCTATTTTAGCTTTAGTGTCAGGTAAATTTGAGTATTTAATTTGATATGGTTTGGTTTTTGCCTATTTTATTTGTTGATTCATCTTGTTTATCTACTGTCTTATGTGTTTGAAAATAAAAAAAAAATGGATTTCTGACTAAGAGTTTTACCTTGTTTTATCTGAAAGCTTGTAAGCAGTGATTGATTCCACTGGATCTGTTAAAGGGAAGAAACATTGATGATTATCTCTCTTCCTCTAACTCCTTTACTGGTGTATGGTTTCTTTTGGATAAAAATCATTTTCAAAATTAAAACATTAGTTTTTGAAATAAAGATTTATTTTATCTTCCTACAGTAATCTACCTCATATGAATAGTATTTTCAAAGTCTTGAGTCACTATTATGATTTTCTAAACCAAATGATTACATTTAACATATGATGTATGACTTTTGTTTTGTGAATCATTCTTCCTTATTGTGGAGAGTCATCTCCTATGTCTGGAAGATAGTTTCATAGCTGAGACTCTTTATTGATTATGAAAAGGAGAAAGCTTACAAAAGATGCATAGTGCGCCAAATAAATTAAAAAAGAGGCATAAAATGAGCCCAAAACTGAAAAGATGCGAAATTGCCAAATTGGATACACAAAGTGTATCAAAAATGAAAAGATGCGCAAAGGGCCAACCAAATTGAAAAAGAGGCACAAAATGAGCCCAAACCAAGCTTTCTTCCCTTTCAGATTGTTAAATGTCTTAGAAAAATCTGTGCGCCACTTAATATTTTCAAAAGCTTGAGTTTGGAAATCCTGATTTTTGATTCCTTACATTGTAACACTACTATATCAGATATTTTTCTGGAATGAGGCTTGAAAGGATCTCTTTTCAAATCTAATTTCTTTTCTTCTGAATCAGATTTTTGTTTTGAAAGAGGTTTGCATCGATAAGGTGCTCGGGGTCGGAGTTACGAAAGTTGATTTTTTCCAACCTTTTCTGGATTTTAGCGCTGTCAATCGTCTTCTTATTGGTTTTTGGATCAAAAATCAAGGGAGAATTCTGTTTTATAGTTGTTCTCTTTTCTATTATGTACTGATGTTTTTAGTATTTCTATTTACCCTCCTCCTTTTTATGATGTGAAAAGGGGGAGTCAGTTGTAGTCGTTTCTATTTTTATTATGTGTTATGTTTTCTGTATTGATTTAGTTGTTAAATGAAAATTTAAAAAAATATTTGTGTTTTGATCTCCTAGTTATTTTTTATTTCAAACTACTGTACAAATTTTTGCCATCATCAAAAAGGGGGAGATTATTGCAAATCTGGTTTTGATGATGATAAACATGTTTCCAGTGTGTTTTGCTTGGCTAACCCGTTTCAGGCATAAAAGATCATGAGCCACTCAAGCTAACTCAAGATCGAGTCCAAGTGTGTCCAATGTACTATTTTTCTTTTTCTTGAGTCAATTGTAATGTAACTGATCCCCCGGCTAAGTAACCTTGCACACACACACTCAGGGGGAGAGCTTGAGTGAATTAGAGTTTCTATTCATTTTTTATTCAGATCATCCTGGACGATATTCACATCGTCCTGGACGATCAGGTAAAAAAAAAACCCTAATTAGGGTGACTAAGTTAAGAGGGTCTGATTAAGCAGATCATCCTAGACGATCTTTGGATCGTACGGGACGATATGCTCAAATTAGAAATTCTCATCCTCCAGATCAAGTTAGGAATGTTTTTATTTTAAGTTATTTGGTTTGATCATTTCGGACGATACGTGTATCATCTTGGACGATTCAGTATAATCATGCCTAATTTAATCTGGTAATTAAGGAAAGCAATTTATTTTTGATTGATACGATCATATCGTCCTAGATGATCGCAGGATCGTTTCGGACGATCATGATCGTCTAGTTCATTTCAGCTGTACGTCCCGAACTATGCTCAGGATGATTTTGGCACCTTTTGAACTAATCGTACAGGATGATATCCCGATCATCCTAGACAATCAAGTCATTTTTTGGTCGTCCAGCACAAGTTTCTCTAGACGACCCGAACTGTCTTCTGGACGATAATCCTCAATTTGCACTAATCATCCCGGACGATCACAGGATCGTACGGGATGATATGAACAATTTTTTTTACTAATCTTCCAGAAGAGCCAGATCGTTCAGGCTCAAACAACTAATTTTGAACTGATCGTACAGGACGATCTAGCGATCGTCCTGGATGATCTTGGCCGACCAGTTGAGATTTAGGGCAAATTTTAAGCCCTCCTATAAAAGATATTTTTCTTCCAACAAGAAAAATCTTTTGCCACTTTCCTTCCCAGAGAAACCCTAGAGAGAGAGAGAGAGAGTTTGGGAGAGAGAGAGAGGATCTTGTGAGGGGGAGTTAGTGAGGGATTCACTAAGGTTGCTCCAAGTACGGATCAGAGTCATCTTCTCCGCTCGTCGTCTTTCGTCTAGTTGGTGTTCATTGTGAGAGGATCATTCGTAAGAAGATCCGGGGTTCTCTGCCCACTTCAGGTGGAAGCAAAAGGAGGTCAGGTTCTCTGCCTCACCATGTTGTGAAAAGGAGGTTTTGTACAGGCTTCTCTGCCTTGCTGTGGGAGCAAAAGGAGAGACACTTTTTATTTAGTGCAATACCCGGAGGGGAGGCTCCGGGGAGTGGACGTAGGTCAAGTTGACCAAACCACTATAAAATCTGGTTTGCTTTTCTGATTCTATTCTGCACTTTACTTTTCTGATATTAACTGCTTGGGTGAATATCTGTAATTGATCTTTTCGTTGTTGTTTACTTATTTCAGCTGCAAAGTATCGAAAAGATTTTTCTGTTCCTCGTGAAATTTTTAAATAACCAATTCACCCCCCCTCTTGGTTAGCCTCGAGACTAGTTCACTAGGGCTTAACATCCCTATCGAACTTTCAGTTTAGTGGTTAGGGTTTTAGGGTTTAGGGTTTTTTAGGGTTTTAGGGTTCAGGGTTTTTTTATGGTTTAGAGTTTAGGGTTTAGGTTTAAGGGTTTTTTTAGGTTTAGGACTTAGGGTTTAGGGTTTAGGGTTTATGGTTTAGGGTTTTAGGGTTTAGGGTGTTTTAGGGTTTAGGGTTTACGGTTTTTTTAGGGTTTTAGGGTTTAGGGATTTACAGTTTAGGGTTTAGGGTTTTGGGTTTTGGGTTTAAGGTTTTTAGGGTTTATGTTTTTCTTAGGGTTTAGAGTTTAGAGTTTAGGGATTAGAGTTTAGGGCTTAGGGTTTTAAGGTTTAGGGTTTAGGGTTTAGGGTATTTAGGGTTTAGGGTTTAGTGTTTATGATAGGGTTTGGGGTTTAGGGTTTTTTAAGATTTTTATGATTTTGGTTTTAGGGTTTAGGGTTTTAGGATTTTTCTTTTTTTAGGATTTTTAGGGTTTAAGGTTTAGGGTTTAGGGTTTTTTAGGGATTTTATCATTTAGGGTTTAGGGTTTAGGGTTTTAGGGTTTTTTTTATAAGGTTTTTAGGGTTTATGGTTTAGGGATTTTAGGGTTAAGGGTTTAGGGTATAAGGTTTTGGGTTTTAGGGTTTATGCTTTAAAATTTTTTAGGGTTTTAGGGCTTAAGGTTTAGAGTTTTATGGTTTAGGGTTTATGGTTTAGGGTTTAGGGTTTAGAGTTTTAGGTTTTCAGGGTTTTGGGTTTTTTTGGGGTTTAGGGTTTAGGGTTTAGGGTTTAGGGTTTTTAGGGTTTAGGGTTTAGGGTTTTGGGTTTTGGGTTTAAGGTTTAGGGTTTAGGGTTTAGAAGTTAGGGTTTTAGGGTTTTATGGTTTAGTGTTTTTATAGGGTTTAGGGTTTAGGGTTTTTTTAGGATTTTAGGATTTAGGGTTTTCCGATTTAGGATTTAGGGTTCAGGTTTTAGGGTTTAGGGTTTAGGGTTAATGGTTTTTAGGTTTCAGGGTTTTTTTCGGGTTTAGGGTTTAAGGATTTTTAGGGTTTTTACGTTTTATTTTAGGGCTTTTAGGATTTAGGGTTTTTTATGGTGTTTTATGGTTTATAGGGTTTAAGGTTTTAGGGGTTTTTTTAGGTTTTTATGGTTTTTTTAGGGTTTTTAGGTTTTAGGGTTTAAGGTTCTAGTGTTTAGGATTTAGGGTTTTTTAGGGTTTTAGGGTTATAGGGTATATGTTTTTTTTAGAGTTTAGGGATTAGGGTTTTTTTAGGATTTTAGGGTTTAGGGTTTTACGGTTTAGGGTTTTGGGTTCAAGGTTTAAGGTTATTAGGAATTATTATTATTTTTAGGTTTAGGGTTTAAGGTTTACGGTTTAGGATTTAGGGTTTTAGGGTTTAGGGTTTAGGGTTTAGGGTTTCAGGGTTTAGAGTTTTTTGAGGTATGGGGTTTGGGGTTTAGGGTTTAGTGTTTATGGTTTTGTGGTTAGGGTTTTAGGGTTTAGGGTTTAGGATTTTTTTGGGTTTTAAGGTTTTAGGGTTTAGGTAGGGTTTAGCATTTTTAGGGTTTAAGGTTTAGGGTTTAGGGTTATAGGGTTTTTTATGGTTGGTTTAGGGTTTAGGGTTTAGGGTTTTAGGGTTTAGGGTTTAGTATTTTTTTAGGTTTAGGGTTTAAGGTTTTTTAGGGTGTTTTATGGCTTTTAGGATTTAGGGTTTTAGGGTATTTTTTAGGGTTTTCGGATTTTTTTTAGGGTTTTTAGGGTTTAGGGTTGAGGGTTTAGGGTTTTATGGTTTAGTATTAAGGGTTTTTTAGGGTTTTAGGGTTATAGGGTTTAGGGTTTTTTAAGGGTTTTGGGATTAGGGTTTTTTAAGGGTTTTAGGGTTTAGTGCTTTACGGTTTAGGGTTTAGGGTATAGGGTTTAAGGTTATTAGGAATTAGGATTTCTTTTTTAAGGTTTAGGGTTTAGGGTTTATGGTTTAGAGTTTAAGGTTTTTTAAAACTTTTAGGGTTTAGGGTTTAGTATTTTATGGTTTTTTTTAAAGGTATTTAAGGTTTATGGTTTTTTAGGCTTTCTAGAGTTTAGGGTTTAGGGTTTAGGTTTTAGGGTTTAGGGTTTTTTAAGATATGGGGTTTAGGGTTTAGGGTTTAGCATTTAGGGTTTAGTGGTTAGGGTTTTAGGGTTTAGTGGTTAGGGTTTTAGGGTTTAGGGTTTAGGATTTTTTAGGGTTTTAGGGTTTTAGGGTTTAGGGTTTTTAGGGTTTAGGGTTTAGCATTTTAAGGGTTTAAGGTTTAGCGTTTAGGGTTTTAGGGTTTTTTTAAGGTTGGTTTAGTGTTTAGGGTTTAGGGTTTAGGGTTTTTTAGGGTTTTACGATTTTACGGTTTAAGGTTTTTTTAGGGTTTAGGGTTTAAGGTTTTTTAGGGTGTTTTATGGTTTTTAGTGTTTAGGATTTTAGGGTTTTTTTTAGGGTTTTAGGGTTTAGGGTTTAGGGTTTTAGGGTTTAGGATTTAGTGTTTTTTAGGGTTTTAGGGTTGTAGGGTTTAGGATTTTTTTTTAAGGTTTAGGGTTTAGGGTTTAAGGTTTTTTAGGACTTTTAGGGTTTAGGGTTTAGTATTTTAGGGTTTTTTTTAAAGGTATTTAAGGTTTATGGTTTTTTAGGGTTTCTAGAGTTTAGGGTTTAGGGTTTAGGTTTTTGGGTTTAGGGTTTTTTGAGATATGGGGTTTAGGGTTTAGGGTTTAGCATTTAGGGTTTAGTGGTTAGGGTTTTAGGGTTTAGTGGTTAGGGTTTTAGGGTTTAGGATTTTTTAGGGTTTTAGGGTTTTAGGGTTTAGGGTTTTTTAGGGTTTAGGGTTTGGCATATTTAGGGTTTAAGGTTTAGCGTTTAGGGTTTTAGGGTTTTTTTAAGGTTGGTTTAGTGTTTAGGGTTTAGGGTTTAGGGTTTTTTAGGGTTTTACGATTTTAGGGTTTAAGGTTTTTTAAGGGTTTAGGGTTTAAGGTTTTTTAGGGTGTTTTATGGTTTTTAGTGTTTAGGATTTTAGGGTTTTTTTTAGGGTTTTAGGGTTTAGGGTTTAGGGTTTTAGGGTTTAGGATTTAGTGTTTTTTAGGGTTTTAGGGTTGTAGGGTTTTAGGATTTTTTTTTAAACCCTAAAAGTGCTCCCACGACGAACACCGACTAGACGAAAGACGACGAGCGGAGAAGATGACTCTGATCCGTGCTTGGAGAGACCTTAGTGAATCCCTCACTAACTCCCCCTCACAAGATCCTCTCTCTCTCTCTCCCAACTCTCTCTCTCTCTCGAGTTTCTCAGGGAAGGAAGGTGGCAAAAAGATTTTTCTTATTTCAAGAAAAAGTTCTTTTATAAGAGGGCTTAAAATTTGCCCGAAATCTCAACTGGTCGGCCAAGATCGTCCAGGACGATCGGTATATCGTCCTGTACGATCAGTTCAAATTCAGCTGTTTCAGCTTGGACGATCTAGCTCTTCTGGACGATCAGTAGAAAAAGTTGTTCATATCATCCCGTACGATCCTGCGATCATCCGGGATGATTAGTGCAAATCGAGGAATATCGTCCAGAAGACAGTTCGGGTCTTCCAGAGAAACTTGTGTTGGACGACTAAAAAATGACTTGATCATCCAGGACGATACGGGTATCGTCCTGTACGATTAGTTCAAAAAGTGCCCAAATCGTCCTGAACACAGTTCGATACGTACAGCTGAAATGCACTAGACGATCATGATCGTCCGGGACGATCCGGAGATTGTTCAAGACGATATGATCGTATCAATTAAATATTAATTGCTTTCCTTAATTACCAGACTAATTTAGGCATGATTGTACTGAATCATCCAGGACGATACACGTATCGTCCGGGATGATCAGACCAAATAACTAAAAATAAAAACTTGCCTAAGTTGTTTTGGCGGCTGAGAATTTTTTATTTGAGCATATTGTCCCGTTCGATCAAAAGATCGTCCAGGACGATCTGCTTAATTAGACTCACTTAACTTGGTTGCCCTAATTAGGGTTTCTGTTTTGGCTGGATCGTCCAGGACGATGTGAATATCGTCCAGGACGATCTGAACAAAAAATGAACAGAAACTCTAATTCACTCAATCTCTCCCCCTGAGTGTGTGTGTGCAAGGTTACTTAGCTCGGGGATCAGTTACATTACAATTGACTCAATAAAAAGAAAAATTATACATTTGACACACTTGGACCCGATCTTGAGTTAGCTTGATTTGCTCGTGATCTTCTGTGCCTGAAACGGGTTAGCCAAGCAAAACACACTAGAAACATGTTTGTCATCATCAAAACCAGATTTACAACAATCTCCCCCTTTTTGATGATGGCAAACATTTGTACAGTAGTTTGAAAATAAACATAAACAGGAGACCGAAAAACATATATATTTATTTTCAAATTTTCATTTAACAATCAAACTAATACATAAAACATAACGCATACCAAAGACTGAAACGACTACAACTGACTCCCCCTTTTGACATCACGAAAAGGAGGAGGGTAAACCAGAACATGGAAATACAAGTACAAAACATAAAAGAGAACAACTACAAAATAGAAAACTAAAACTGAGGCGGATCCTGATCGGAAGTGGGAGGTGGCGGTGGTGGGTTGAAGTAATGGTGAATGGCCTGAAAGTGGGCTCCAATCCAGGCAATGTCCTGGTCATGCTGCTGTTGCTACTGCGCAGCATAGTCAGTGAAGTGCTGGATGTCCTCGGCGTGCCGCTGCTCCTGGGCAACCACATAGGAGTCAAATCTTGCCTCCCACTGATCGAAGCGCTGCACCAGGTGGTCAAAGGGAGAGGCAATGCGAAGGGGAGCAGGTGCCTTTGGTGCAGCAGGAACTGGAATGGCCTCTTCCTCCTCTTCCACAACATCCGGGGCGGGCTCCGGATGTAGTCGAGTGCTGTGTAGGACATGGAAGGCATTGTTGGTGAGGAAGGAAGGATGAACATCTGGAGCTGCGAGATATTACAGGTCATATTTGGATTCGAGGGCATAGGCAATGATGTGTCCTAAGGCTAGATTTGGACGACAGCAATGACCTGGATCCTGAATGGTGGTGAGGTGCTCAAGGTACCGGATAATAAGGTCGGTGGCATTAAATTCCCTATTGGCCAGGATGTAGTAGGTGGTCAAGGACAGGAGTGGGGTGATGTGAATTCTATCCCCTGCCTTTGGAATGAAGGAGGAACGAAGAACATGCTGAATAGTCCGGGTGTCCTTAAGAAATGTTGAGCAGGCATTGTCATGATAAGGGGCATTGGTATTGCGAAGGAAATGATTTGCGACACTCAAATCATAGTCTGGGTCGGTGATAAGGGTGTGGAGTTTGTCGCCAGTGACGGACAGTTGGAGAATGTTGTGAAAGTCCTGATAGGTAAGTTCGACGGGGCGCTGATTTACATAAGAACGGAGAGTGGAATAATCAGCCGAAATCCACAAGTTTGCAAAGAAAACGCGAAGAAGTTTCGATCTAAAGGGAAATGCGAGAGTCATGATGAAGGTGAGGGAGGTGTGTGCGAAGAGGTCAAGGACAAGATAAGTGAGAGTGCGGGGATTTATGATTTTCGATGGTGTAATCCCCACTTCACAGTATCGCTCGTAGGCAGCCTGATCGGCTGCATTAGGGTAGCGAGGATCAACCGGCCCCCGGGAGGAGCTTGCACCCTTTTACCGCGAGCGTTTGCCACCAGCCATTAGGAAATAAGAGTGAAGGAAAGTAGAGTGAGAATAAGTGAAAATCCTTAAGAAAAACTACTGTTTATATAGAAAACGGCCTGATCGTCCCGTACGATCGCGACATCGTCCGGGACAATTTGGTCATTTATGACGTCCTGGACGATTGGTCAAAAAGGCGGTCCGATCGTCCAGGACGATCACAGATCGTCCAGGACGATTAGACACAGGCGATCGTCCTGAGGAGTCAGGCTGGACAATCATTGATGAAAAGTATCATCCAGGATGATTAGGTGGATCGTCCAGGACGATATGCAATAAATATGTTGGACGGGCCAAATTCCAATCGTTCAGCGGCTGACACGTGGATCTTCCAGGACGATGAGGTGGATCGTCCAGGATGATGGACAATAATTGGTGCAATGTCAGCCGTTTAATCAGATCAGGAAGATATGGATCATATCGTCCAGGACGATGTAAGGATCGTCCATGACGATCACTAATAATTGGGATTTTTCAGCAGCATGAGCAGTGTGGGGACGATTTTAAATGAATCGTTCAGGACGATGTTTGGATCTTCAAGGATGAAGAGGATCGTCCAGGACGATCGGTGTATCGTCTAGGATGATGTGAAGAAAATAGAAAAAGATGTGGGATGAAGATGATCGATCAGGATCCCAAAAATACAACCATGAAATTAAAATAAAACAAAAACGAATAAAACTTACAACAAAAACAAATAAAAGTAACGTTTTTTTTTTATCAAGCTGCTCGAGTAAATCAGAATTTTTCCTTGATTTTAGATTCAAAAACCAATAAGAAGATAATTGACAGTGCTGAAATCCAGAAAAGGTTGGAAAAATAACTTTCGTAACTCCAACCCCGGGCACCTTATCGATGCAAACCTCTTTCAAAACAAAAATCAGATTCAGAAGAAAAGGCATTAGATTTGAAAAGAGATCCTTTTCAAGCCTCGTTCCAGAAAAATATCTGATATAATAGTGTTACAAAGTAAGGAATCAAAAATCAGGATTTCCAAACTCAAGCTTTTGAAAATATTAAGTGGCGCACGGATTTTTCTAAGACATTTAGCAATCTGAAAGGAATGAAAGCTTGGTTTGGGCTCATTTTGTGCCTCTTTTTCAAATTGGTTGGCGCTTTGCGCATCTTTTAATTTTTGATACAGTTTGTGTATCTAATTTGGCAATTTCGCATCTTTTCAGTTTTGGGCTCATTTTATGCCTCTTTTTCAAATTATTTGGCGCACTGCGCATCTTTTGTAAGCTTTCTCCTTTTCATAATCACTAAAGAGTCTCAGCTGTGAGATTATCTTCCAGACATAGGAGATGTCTCTCCACAGTAAGGAAGAATGATTCACAGAACAAAAGCCATATAGCATATGATAAATGCAATCACTTGGTTTAGAAAATCAAACTAATGACTCAAGGTTTTGAAAAACACTATTGATATGAGGCAGATTACTGTAGGAAGATAAAATAATCTCTATTTCAAAAAACTAACATTTTAATTTTGAAGAGGATTTTTATCCAAAAGAAACTATACACCAGTAAAGGAGTTAGAGGAAAAGAAACAATCATAAATGTTTCTTCCCTTTAACAGATTCAGTGGAATCAATCACTGCTTACCAACTTCCAAACCAAAATAAGGTAAAAACTCCCAATCAGAAATTCAGATTATCAGAAGTAGTGAGCGATGATCAGATTTTGAAAAGCATAAAATAATAAGTGCAAGATATGAACCAGTGAATAAAAATAGGTAGAAAATCACATCAAAATAAATACTCAAATCAAACTAACAGTAAGGCTAAAATAGAAATCAGCAGAAGAAATAAAATCAACTGAAAGCAAATAATCAAACAAAAAACTAACTAATAGAAAACAGAATATCAATCAGAACAATCAAAAATCAGCAGTCATCAGAATCAAGCATTTATATCAATCACTCCTAATCTGGTTCTCAAAATGCTGAATGAGTCAAAGGCCAGTGGTTTAGTGAATATGTCAGCCAGCTGATTTTCAGTTTCTACATGATGTAGCTCAATGTTCCCTTTTGTAACATGGTCCCAAATGAAGTGATGCCTTATATCAATGTGTTTGGTCCTAGAATGTTGGATTGGATTCTTAGAGATACAGATGGCACTAGTATTATCACACAGAATAGAAATTGTGCAAACAGGTACCCCTAAATCCAAGACTTGTTGCTTCAACCAAAGAACTTGGGCCACACAACTCCCTAAGGCAATGTACTCAGCTTCAGCAGTCGAAAGTGCAACTGAGTTCTATTTTCTACTGGACCAGGAGACTAACGACTGTCCTATGAACTGACAAGTCCCAGAAGTGCTCTTTATATCCACCCTACACCCCGCAAAGTCAGAATCAGAATATCCAATGATCTCAAAAGAGGTGCTGTGCCTAGGGTACCAGATTCCTAGGTTTGGGGTCCCTAAAAGACATCTAAGAATTCTATTAATAGCAGTCAGCTGGGACTCTTTGGGATCAGCCTGAAACCTAGCACAAAGACAGACACTAAACATGATATCATGTCGGCTAGCAGTCAAGTAAAGCAGTGATCCATTATCCCTCTATACTTCTCTGATCAACAGATTTTCCACTTGAATCCTTATCTAACTGAACTGAGGAGGGCATGGGAGTATTGATTGGCTTGGCTTTGACCATTTCATATTTCTTCAAAATGTCCTTAGTGTATTTTGATTGATTGAGAAAGGTTCCATCATCCATTTGCCTTATGCTAAACCCCAAAAAGTAGGACAATTCTCCCATCATACTCATCTCAAACTCCTTACTCATTGTTTTAGAAAACTCATCACACAAATATTTATCAGAAGATCCAAAAATTATATCATCAACATAGATCTGGACAATGAGTAAGTCATCCCCTAATCTCCTCAGAAAAAGGGTGGTGTCTACGCTCCCCTTAACAAACTCTCTTTCTAACAGGAATGTACTAAGCCTCTCATACCAAGCTCTGGGTGCCTGTTTCAATCCATATAAGGCCTTTTTTAATTTATAAATATGATTTGGATATTGGGAACTCTCAAAACCTAGGGTTTATTCTACAAAAACATCTTCTTTAATTACCCCATTTAAAAAGGCACTCTTGACATCCATTTGAAACAGCTTAAATCTCTTATAACAAGCAAAGGCTAGTAGCACTCTAATGGCTTCCAATCTAGCTACAGGGGCAAAAATCTCCTCAAAATCAATCCCTTCTATCTGATTATACCCCTTAGCCACCAATCTTGCCTTATTTTTCACCACCACACCAGAATCATTCATCTTATTCTTAAAGACCCACTTGGTTCCCACAATACTTTAATTTTTAGGACTTTCTACTAACTCCTAAACATCATTCCTTACAAATTGATTCAATTCTTCCTGCATAGCTAAAATCCAAAACTCATCCGACAAGGCTTGATTGATGTTAGTGGGTTCAGTCATTGAGATAAAGGCAGAATGGTTTACTTCCTTCCTAAGTCAATGCCTAGTCCTAACACCTTCAGAAGGGTCTCCTAAGATCAGTTCTTTAGGATGACTCGAAGAATATCTCCAATCTCTAGGCAGCGTGGTTTGAGGTTCTACCCTTTCCTCCAAAGTTGTATTTCCAACTCCTTGGGTAACCTCAACAATCTCTTCATCTTCTACTTCAGATCTAGACTCCTTAGGATCAGATTCATCAAACACTACATGGGTTATTTCTTTCACCACCAAAGTCCTCTTATTGAACACCCTAAAGGATTTCCCCACACTTGAATATCCTAAGAACACTCCTTCATCAGATTTGGGGTCAAATTTTCCTAAGGGTGACTTCCCGTTGTTCAGAATAAAAACCTTACAGCCAAAGACGTGGAGGTGGGACAAATTTGGAGTTCTACCCTTAATGATCTCATAAGGTGTCTTGTTCAGTTTGACTATCACATTCACCCTATTCAGCACATAACAGGCAGTGTTCATCGCTTCAGCCCAAAAGTATTTTGGAAGTGAATACTCGGTAAGCATGGCTCTAGCGGCTTCCACTAAGGTCCTATTCTTCCTTTCAACTACCCCGTTCTGCTGAGGGGTCCTAGGAGCTAAAAAATTATGACTAATCTCATGATCCTTACAAAAACTTCCAAATCTTTCATTTTCAAATTCCCCTCCATGATCACTATGGATGGTAATAGTCTCACATCCTAACTTCTTCTGAATCCAAGTAGAGAAAGATCTAAACTCATCAAATGACTCAAATTTATGTGATAAAAACTTCACCCAAGTGAACCTCGAATAATCATCTACAATCACAAAACCATAGACTCTCCCTCCTAAGCTGGCAGTGCTAATGGGTCCAAAGAGGTCCATATGAAGAACTTCTAAAGGTCTAGAGGTGCTAATATCCTTAACAGTGTGAAAAGAGGACTGGACTTGCTTCGCAAACTGACAGACATCACACAGGTGATCCTTAGTGAACTTAAGCTTGGGCACACCTCTAACTAAGTCCTTTTGGGTGACTCTCCTAAGGGTTTTCATACTTGCATGACACAATCTCCTATGCCATAACCAAGACTCATCAGCAGCAGTTTTTAAGCAAATTGAATTATCAGATTTAATGCAACTTACATCCAGCTTATAGACGTTGTTGATCCATTACCCCTGCAAAATAACTTCATCATTTAAGCTTAAAATGCAGCCAGTGGGCAGGAATTTGATGCTGTATCCCTTGTCACAAAGTTGACTGATGCTCAGCAAGTTGTGTTTCAGTCCATCTACAAGCAAAACATTATAAATCATAAAATTCTTTGAATCACCAATTATACCTGAGCCTACCACCTTCTTGGTGGTGTTATCTCCAAGTGTAACCTTGCCTCCAGCTCTGGCCTCCAGCAAAATGAACTGATTTGCATCTCCAGTCATATGTTTAGAACATCCGCTGTCCAGGTACCACATGCTCTCACAAGGTCTTGTGTGAGAGTACACCTACAATAATATTAAACGTCAGTCTTAGGAACCCAAATAATATTGGGTTCCTTCTTATGAAAAGAAGAATACAATGCATGTGTGCTGTGCTGTGAAATAGGCAGTTTGGGTTTCCACACCCAATGTGTACTACGGTGAACAGTGCAGGTATGGGAAATGTGTCCTAACATGCCACATGAAAAACATCTAACACCAGGAAAAGGGTTAACTAATCTACGTGGGTGATAGTGCCTCTTCCTAGATGTATATGAAACATGCTTTGATGAACTTGCAACAGATTTTTTAAAAGGTGGTGGTGCATAAAACTGTTCAAAAGTAGGCGGTGTTTTATTCTTTTTAAAAGTACTGATTTTCACTTTCAAAAACTCAATATGTTTATTTAAACTTACAATTTCAAAAGTTCTTGCACTTTCATTACTTTCTAAATCACTTGCCATATTATTCACTTTCTTAAAAGCAACTTCTAATTCAACATGCGATATTTTTAACAAATCATGCTCAACAGTTAAATCAGAATATTTTTTGTTCAAATCATCGAATTCATCAAGCAAGGACATGTGATTGGAATCAAGTATGGAATGATCTTTAACTACAGAATTATGCTCTTTTTGCAAAGTCAAATAATCTAATTTCAGACTAGCATGAGTTTTCTTAAGCTTCCTATATGATGTATGAATTTTTTCAAAAACTTCAAATAATTGATCGTAAGTAAGCTCACATACCTCTTCCTGGTCCGATTGACCAGGGTGATCATCAGCCATCAGACACAAGTTTGTTTCCTCCTCTTCAGCTTCAGTCTCAGAAGAGTCGGATGCAGAGTCTGCCTAAAATGCCTTCTGAATCTGCTTCTTGTCCTTTCTGAACTTTGGTTTCTCCTCTCCCTTCTCCTTGCTTGGGTGTGCCTTGAGCGTAGGACAATCCGCCTTTATGTGTCCAGGCTTTCTGCATTCAAAACAAATAGATTCAGATGAACCTTTAAAGTTTCTACTGGTCTTACCTTTGTTCCACTTTTGAAAATTCTTATTCTTCTTCCTTAGAAAGCTCTTGAATTACCTTATGATTAAGGCAACATCATCGCTATCAGACTCGGAAGTGCTAGCATCATAATCTTTGGCCTTTAGTGCCACTGTCTTCTCTTTCTTGCGTTCACCTGCATCAAGTTGCCTTTGGTTCATCCCTTGCTCATAAGCAATGAGTGATCCAAGTAAACTGTCAATAGAGTAAGTATTTAAATCTTTAGATTCAGTGATAGCAGTAATCTTAGCATCATAAGAAGCAGGCAAACATCTAAGAATTTTGTTCACTCTTTCGTAGTTAGTAAGTTCTCTACCTAAAGCATGCAAAGAGGTAACAATCTGAGTGAACCTTGTGTACATTTCTGAAATAGTGTCACTAGGTTTCATGCAAAAAAATTCGTAATCATGTAACAAGATGTTTAACCTAGATTGTTTGACTTCAGTTGTACCTTCGTATGTTATAGATAATCTATCCCAGATTTCTTTTCCCGTTGTACAAGTAGAAACACGCATATAGTCTTCAGATTTTAAAGCACAAAAGAAATAGTTCAAGCATTTTGCATTTAACTATGCTAGGGTTTAAGGTTTACTGTTTAGGTTTTAGGGTTTACGTTTTAGGATTTTTAGGGTTTTAGTGTTTTATGGTTTAACATTTTTAGGGATTTAAGGTTTAGGGTTTATGGTATTTAGGGTTTAGGGTTTAGGGTTTTTATTAAGGTTTTAGGGTTTAGGGTTTAGGGTTTAGGATTTAGGGTTTAAAGTTTTTTAGGGTTTTAGGGTTTTAGGGTTTAGGGTTTTTTAGGGTTTAGGATTTAGCATTTTTAGGGTTTAAGGTTTAGCGTTTAGGGTTTTAGGGTTTTTTTAAGGTTGGTTTAGTGTTTAGGGTTTAGGGTTTAGGGTTTTTTAGGGTTTTACGATTTTAGGATTTAAGGTTTTTTTAGGGTTTAGAGTTTAAGGTTTTTTAGGGTGTTTTATGGTTTTTAGTGTTTAGGATGTTAGGGTTTTTTTTTAGGGTTTTAGGGTTTAGGGTTTAGGGTTTTAGGGTTTAGGATTTGTGGTTTTTTAGGGTTTTAGGGTTGTAGGGTTTAGGATTTTTTTAGGTTTAGGGGTTAGGGTTTTTTTAAGAGTTGTAGGGTTTAGGGTTTAGGTTTTTACAATTTAGGGTTTTGGGTTTAGGGTTTAAGGCTATTAGGAATTAGGATTCTTTTTAAGGTTTAGGGCTTAGGGTTTAAGGTTTAGTGTTTAGGGTTTAGGGTTTTAGGGTTTAGGATTTAAGGTTTTTAGGGTTTACGGTTGTTGGGATATGGGGTTTAGGGTTTAGAGTTTTGGGTTTAGTGGTTAGGGTTTTAGGGTTTAGGGCTTAGGTTTTTTTAGGATTTTAGGGTTTAAGGTTTTTTTATGGTTTAGGGTTTAGCATTTTTAGGGTTTTAGGTTTAGGGTTTAGGGTTTTAGGGTTTTTTTTAAGGTTGGTTTAGAGTTTAGGGTTTAGGGTTTAGCGTTTTAGGGTTTAGGGTTTTTTAGGGTTCGAGGGTTTTTGGGTTTATGATTTTTTTAGGGTTTAGGGTTTATGGATTTTTTTACGGTTTTAGGGGTTAGGGTTTAATAATTTAGGGTTTAGGGTTTAGGGTTTAGGGTTTAAGGTTTTTAGGGTTTAGGATTTTTTAAAGGGTTTAGGGTTTAGGCATTTTTAGGGTTTATGGTTTTTAGGGTTTAGGGTTTTTAGGGAATTAGGGTTTAGGGTTAAGTGTTTAAGGTTTAGGGTTTACGGTTTAAGGTTTAGTGGTTAGGGTTTTAGGGTTTAGGGTTTTTTTAGGGTTTATGGTTTAGGGTTTTACGATTTAGGGTTTAGGGTTTAGGGTTTATAATTGAAGGTTTTTAGGGTTTACGGATTTTAGGGTTTAAGGTTTAGGGTTTAAGGTTTATGGTTTAAGGTTTACTGGTTTAGGTTTATTAGAAACATTATTTAAGGTTTAGGGTTTAGGGTTACAGGGTTTTTTTAAGGTTGGTTTAGGGTTTAGGGTTTAACATTTTTAGGGATTTAGGGTTTAGGGTTTAGGGTATTTAGGGGTTTGGTTTAGGGTTTTTATTAGGGTTTTAGGGTTTAGGGTTTAGGGTTTAGGGTTAAGGAATTAGGGTTTTATGGTTTAGGGTTTATGGTTATTAGGATTTAGGAATTTTTTAATGTTTAGGGATGAGGGTTTAGGGTTTAGGGTTTTTTTTTTTTGGTTAAAACCCTCTGTAGGGGCCTTCGTGTTTCATTAGAAAAAACGATTACAAAGAGTCCTTAGAGGGACTTAGAGCTCCACTACATGCTCACAAGGAGCTACAAAGAAAATTAAAAAAAACCTAAGGAGCCTAAAGTCCCTAATCTAAATACAACAATAAAAACAGCAAACAAAAACAGAAAAATAAGACACCTAAGCTAAAGACATCAACCAGCTACAACCATCTTAAGCTCCAGGCTTCAGTATTCTGCCAAACAAACTCCATCTGCAAATCAAAAAGGAAAACCAAGCCATCCTGCAAAATCTGCAATCACTCAACACCAATATTAGTAAGACAACTAATAAAAAGAAAGAAAACAAAAAAAAAAAACAGACAAATGAGGTAAAAAAATAAAACTAAAAATGAAATATAAAAACTACCAAACTCAATTGGTAACCACCAAAAAACCAAACAGCCTAACCACAAAAAACAAAACCAGCACCTAACCTCCCCGCACACCCAAACCAACCCACAGCCAAAACAACAGCAACCAACAAACCCCCAAAACAGCCCCCAACCAACACCAACCACCCACAAAAACAAACCACAAAACCCAACAACACAACCAGCCACCACAACAACACCCTATCCAAAACACAAAGCCACCAGCAAACCAACAAGCCCCCAACACTCACAAACCACAAGCAACCAACAGAACCCAAACACAACCACCAACAAATGACAACAACCGACAACAAAAACCCAACAAACACAACCAGCCACCACAACCACACCACACCCTAGCCAAAAAATAGAGCCAGCACCAAACAGCCTCCAACACCCAGGCCTTAAACAGAAGAAACCAAAACACCAGCAGACCCCCTCAACCCCAACAGCCACACCCAAACCACCAAACACCTCCCTAAACCAAAACCAAACCCAACCAGAACAACCCATAGAAGGACAACCAAACCAATAGAGTGGCAGAAAGAAGATTCCATAATCAGTTAACACCAAAATTACCTCACAGCCATCACCAAAAAGCAACCTCCACAACTCTAACAAACCTCAACTCAAAAAGTCAAAAGAAAAGGCCAAAATCAAACATCCAAACAAAAGTCCAAACAAAAATCATTTCCTTAGATAAGGCAACCGAGCTTTGTCGATTCTAATCATACCTTTCAATAAAGAAGGTATTTCCTCATTCTTAAAAATAGTTAAAGAATTATAATCCGCCCCCATGCGTGCTAAAAAATCAGCTCACACATTACCTTCTCTCCAAATGTGAGATAAAGAATAATCACAATGAGAAAGCATACTCTTAATATCCCTTAACAGATAAAAAATATCAGCATTACCCGAATTATCATTGTTAAGAAAATGGAGAATTAATAAAGCATCAACTTCAATCCAAAGTCTAACAAAACCTTTAGATAGAGCAATCTGGAGAGCAATATATAAAGCCCTTAACTCAGCATAAAGAACAGTACAATAATCAAGAGGACAAACAAAACAAAGAACCAAATTACCCAAGTTAAACAAAACAAAGAACCAAATTAAACAAATCAAAGAACCAAATTAAACAAATCTAAAAATAGTATCAACCTCCTGATCAAAGCACTTAGGACAAAGTTTCTTAGCCACATGCTTAAACCCTCGAAAATGCAAAGGTTTAAAAAGATCAGCATTATATAAGCTATTAATCTTCTCCTTAGTTCTAGCAATAATCCTATTGTGATTCATAGGAATATTTCTAAATTTAGCATCATTCCTATCCATCCAAATAAACCAAATAAGAGTAATAGCCATAACAATCTTAATATGACCTCTAGTACAATTCTGAAAGATAACAGTCAAGAAACGATTAAAAGATAAGTGCCCCGTAAAATAACAAGTATTAAAGAAACTATCATACCAAATCCAGATTTTAGCAGCAACATCACCATTAATAAAAAGATGATTGATGCTTTCAATATGGTAACAGCAATGACATTTAGAAGGTAAGTAAAAACCCCTTTTCCAAAGAATATTGTCAACAGGAATGAAATTTCTAAGAATTCTCCAAATAAGAATAGAATAAGAAGTAGGGATATTATTGCACCAAATCTTATCAAAAACCAAAGATTTATCCTTTTATCTCTAACAAAATGCCACACATTTTTGAAGATAAAAGAACCATTGTAGGAAAGCTTAAACATAATTTTATCTTCCTCATCAGAGACAATTTTAATATTTTTAATCTTATCACCAATCTCCATCGGGACCAGATTTAAAATAGCATCCATATTCCAATTATTATTCAACCAAAGCTGATTAACTTTAGTAGCAGCACAAGAAACAGTAGAAAGTAAAGAATCAATGGAAGAATTAAAAATCCATCTATCTTGCCAGAAGAAAGTGTTACCTGAGTTTAAGCCCCAAATAATAAGCGGCTCCACATTTTTGCTAATATTACACATCCTCTTCCAAATAGCAGAGTCACCATGTTTATAAAAGCAGCATAAAGGATGTTTACCTTTACAATACTTGTAGTTCATAAAATTAGCCCATAAACTCTTATTCTTACGAAAATTCCACCACATTTTATAAGAAGAAGCAGTAATAGAATCTGCAATAGATTTGCAACCCAAACCACCTTCATTCAAGGGTCCACAAAGCTTGTGCCAAGTAGACCAATGCATTCTATGAGTGTTAGAACGAGAGCCCCAAAAGAATTTATTAAGAATCCTTTCCAATCTAATAACAATAGCATAATTATGTTTAATCACTTGAAATAAATGAAATGCCATAGAATTTAAAGTGCTCTTGAGAATAGTCAGTCTACCCCCATAGGAAAGCAAATGATATTCCCAAGAGGAAATATTACCTTGAATATTATTAAAAATCTCATCAAACAGATGAGATTTCTTAATCCCCTTATAAATCGGATCCCCCAAGTACTTGAAAGGCAATTTCTGATGGGCAAAGTTAGTATAGGCTTTAATTCTGTTCACATTAGTTCTAGTAATCCACTTAGAAGTATAGAAAGAACATTTATCAGTATTAAATCTCAAACCACTTTCATTAGAAAACAAATTAAGAAAATCTTTGATCTTTTTAACATTATTAAAACTGCCATTAGCAAAAATAATGAAATCATCAGCAAAGCAAAGATGAGATATATGTAAACCCCCATTAGAATTAAAATACATACTAGGATAATGCTCAAAAAGAGCATTAAGGCATCTAGATAAATACTCCATAGCAATAATGAAAAGGGAAGGTGACAAAGGATCACCCTGTCTAACCCCATGACTAGAATGAAAAAATCCATTAGAAAAACCATTCACTAAAACCGAGAACCACACATTCTCAATCGAATTTTTTATGATAGATATGAAAAAATCTGAAAAACCAAACAGTTTAAGGATAGAATAAAGAAAATCCCAAGATAAATTATCATAGGCCTTAGAAATATCAAATTTGAAAAGCACATTACCCCCTCTAATCTTCAAATCCAGATTGTGCACCATTTCTTGTGTAAGCAAGATATTATCAGAAATTAACCTGCCTTTCACAAATTCAGATTGATTAGAAGAAATAAATTTAGGTAACAATGGACCTAATCTCAAAGCTATAATCTTAGAAGTAAGCTTGTTAAAGAAAGAATAAAGACTAATAGGTCTAAAGTCAGTCCACATCTCCGGATTATCTTTTTTTGGAATAAGAACAATAGCAGTAGAAGTGAAAAATTTAGGCATAGCATTACCCTTGAAAAAATCAGCCACAACAGCTATAATATCTTCTTTAATAATATGCCAGCACTTTTGGAAAAATAAAGAAGTGAATCCATCCGTACCAGCCATAGAATTAGCATTCATAGTCATTACAACAGAGAAAATTTCTTGCTCAGAAGGAGTATTAGTAAGAGCAATATTCTCCTCAATGGTAATATCCTTACTAATGAGATGAGAATTAACCATAGGAGAAATATCAAACTTGTTACCAAGTAAATTAGAAAAATAACTAGTGGCAGAGTCCTTAAGAAAATTCTCCTCCAACCAATTACCATTTTCATCTCTCACCTTCTTAATAAAATTCAAACTCTTTTTCTTATTAACTAAGGCATGGAAATATTTAGTGTTCCTGTCACCATCATTTAAATGTTTAGCCGAAGCTTTCTATTTCCAGTAGGTTTCCTCCATGTCCTGAAGCTTAATCAAGTGATCCTTGGCCATATTCAAGTCATTAATAGCAGAAGGATTAGAAATAACCAAATTCTCAAGATAGTAAACCTTGGCCTCCATGTCTTTGATATTAGCAAAAATATTCTTAAAATGGTTTTTATTCCACCAATTTAAGGACTGTTTTAATCTTTTTAATTTAAGCCACAGTCTAATCATACCTTTAACAGTATTATCAGGAGCAATGCAAGCATTCCAGTTAGAAGACACTAAAGTAAAGAAATCAGAATGCTGAATCCACATATTTTGAAAACGAAAAGTAGGTTTGAGATTGTAAGCCCTATCAACTTTGATAGACACAAGTAAGGGACAATGATCCGACAAAGACCGACTCAATTGTTCCACAGAAGTACAAGGCCACAAAATAATCCAACTATGATTAAACAGAATCCTGTCTAATCTTTGCTAAAGTCTGTTATTATTCCACGTATAATTAGACCCAACAAATCCAGTATCCACCAACTTGCAGTCATTAATCATATTAGAGAAATCATCCATAGAATAAATGTTAGGAGCACACCCACCCAGTCTCTCATTAGACTTAAGAATAGTGTTAAAGTCACCACCAGCAAACCAAGGTTCATTAACCGTAGTAGAAAAAGACACAATAGAGTTCCAGAGGCTTTTCCTATCATGTCTATTGCAAGCAGCATACACTAAGGACCCTTTAACCACAACATCTAAAAAACTAATGGAGACATTAACCACTTGGACTAAATCATCTAAAATGTTTAAAGTGATTTTATTAGACCAAAAAATCCAGATTTTATTAGAAGTATTGGCAAAGAAGTTTTTAAAGCCAAGCAATCTACTAGCATGCTTAATACTATTAACATTAACCATGGGTTCAAGAATAACTAGAAACTCAATAGCATGAATCCAACACAAACTCCGAATCCTATTCTTAATAGAGGGGGATCCGATCCCTCTAACATTCCAAATAAGAAAATTAAACATTATTTATTGAATGACAGAGATTTAGTTAAAGATTTAGATTCTTTATTCCCTTTATGAAAATTATTTTTCTTAGATTTATTCTTGTAGCGAGTATTATAAACAGAATTAAAATCTTTAGTTCTGGATAAAGCTTTACCTATAGAAGATTCTACAAGAGTTAAAGTAACATTGCCAAAAGATAAGGCTTCCTTACCACAAGTCTCACCCATAGTTTGTTCAATAACCAATTCACCTTCTTCTAGCTCCTTTTCCTCATAATCCGAGTAGCTATCAGGCACCGAACAAGATGTTTCATTAACCCCGCACTTTCCCATATCCTGCACATTCTCACAACCATCATTAAAAAAAGTTTCTAAGGAAGAAACTTTACCAGAGGATTCAATTTCAGAGAAGTTTTCCAAAGGTTTTTGATAAAGCACCAATTCCCAATTCTTTTGAAACTCCAATTCATGCTCCCCTTTATTCCTGCATTCTGTATTATTAATTTTTTCCATACCTTTAGTATCCACGTCCATCTCCTTGTTTATAGTTTCATTATTATTGCTATTCCTCCTGAAAGATTCATGACCATGCAATTTGCAGTGATCACAGAAAATAGGAAAGTTTTCTATCTCAATTTTCTATGTGTAACCATTTTTTTCCGATCCAATCCATATTTCATTAGGAAATTCTTTCGTAATATCCATTTCAATCAAAATTCTAGCCACCGAAGGCCTAGATCTATTAGCAGTCGCCTGATCCACCTGTAAAGGTCTACCAAAAATAGACCCAATGGCTTGTAGGACAGCAGTGTTATAGAAATGCATACGCAAATTAGGTAAAGAAATCCAAACCGGACAAATAGGGGATTCAGAGTTTATATCAAACTCCGGAGTCCATTTTAATAATCTCATATAGCAGTTCCGCATGTAATAGGATCTTCTCAAAAAAATCCTAGTGTAATCAATTTCGTTTGTAAGATTAATAAAGATATGTCTAGGATCCATCAGGCTAACAGTAAAAGAGCCTAAAAGTTTCAGATTGTGAAAAAAACTGCGAATCTCCTCCATAAAAGGTCTTTTAAAAGAAAATTTTCCTACCAAAGCAAATTTAAAAGGTTCAGCAAGTTTTAAGATGTCTTCGTCCGAAACAATAATCGCAGGAATACCCTTAAACGAAGAAGTAGAGATGTTCAAAGAAGAATTAACATTACTTGCATCACCATATAGAGCTTCTTTGAAAGATTTTGGAAGGGGCTTTTTAGTCGGACCGCTAGGGTTTGTATTCATACTTACAGTTTTCTTCAGATTTGAACCTTCTTTTAAATCCACCGACTGATTAGCCTTGAAATCATTACCAGAAGACATTACCTGTTCAGAAATCATTAAGATCCGAGAAGGATCTAGATTGTAGTGGAACTCCATCAAACCCTAGAAGGGTTCGAACCAAAAAAACACCACGAAAGTGAAAGCAAAGGAACAAGAAAATCTAGAGAAAGGAAGAAGAACACTAAAGAAAGAAACAAGACAACAAATCAACATAAAAAACTCAGAGAAGAACAGCCAGGATCAAGATCGCCACCAAATCGCACCAGAATCGCTCAAGGGAACGAGAGAGAGGGTCTTTCTTGGTTTAGGTTTAGGTTTGAGGGTTTAGGGTTTTAGGGTTTAGGATTTAGGGTTTTTAGGGTTTAGGGTTTTTTTAGGGTTAGGGTTTAGGGTTTTGGCGTTTTTTTTTAAGGTTCTTAGGGTTTAGGTTTTAGGGTTTTTTAGTATTTTAGGGCTTTAAGGTTTAGAGTTTTTTTTTGGTTTTATGGTTTAGGGTTTAGCATTTTTAGGGTTTCAGGTGTAGGGTTTTTGGTTTTAGGGTTTTTTTTTAAGTTTGGTTTAGGGTTTAGGGTTTTTTAGGGTTCTAGGCTTTATGATTTTTTTAGGGTTTAGGGTTTATGGATTTTTTTAGGGTTTTAGGGGTTAGGGTTTTATAATTTAGGGTTTAGGGTTTAGGGTTTAGGGTTTAAGGTTTTTAGGGTTTAGGATTTTTTAAATGTTTAGTAGGGTTTAGGGTTTAGGGTTTTTAGGGTTTAGGGTTTTTAGGGAATTAGGGTTTAGGGTTTAGTGTTTAAGGTTTAGGGTTTAGGGTTTAAGGTTTAGTAGTTAGGGTTTTAGGGTTTAGGGATTTTTAGGGTTTTAGGGTTTAGGGTTTTTTTAGGGTTTAGGGTTTTGGGTTTTACGATTTAGGATTTAGGGTTTATAATTGAAGGTTTTTAGGGTTTAGGGATTTTTTGGGGTTTAGGGTTTAGGTTTTAAGGTTTTTAGGGTTTAGGGTTTAGGGTTTAGGGTTTTGGATTTAAGGTTTAGGGTTTAAGGTTTAGTGGTTAGGGTTTTAGGGTTTAGGGTTTAGGGTTTTTAGGGTTTTATCGTTTAGTGTTTTTTTCAGGTTTAGGGTTTAGGTTTTTTTTTAGGGTTTTAGGGTTTAGGGTTTTATGGTTTAGGATTTAGGGATTAGGTTTTGGGGTTTAGGGTTTAAGGTTTTTAGTGTTTAGTGTTTTTTTTAGGGTTTAGGATTTAGGGTAAAGGGTTTTAGGATTTTATGGTTTAGGGTTTTTTTCGAGTTTAGGGTTTAGGGTTTAAAGTTTAGAGTTTTTAGGGCTTAGGGTTTTTAGGGTTTAGGGTTTAGGGTTTAGGGTTTAAGGTTTAATGTTTAGGTTTTAGGGTTTACATTTTAGGATTTTTTAGGGTTTTAGTGTTTTAGGGTTTAACATTTTTAGGGATTTAAGGTTTAGGGTTTAAGGTATTTAGGGTTTAGGGTTTTTGAATTTTATTAGGGTTTTAGGGTTTAGGATTTAGGGTTTGAGGTTTAAGGTTTTTAGGGTTTTGGGTTTTTTTTTAGGGTTTAGGGTTTAGAGTTTAGGGTTTTAGGATTTTAGGGTTTAGGGTTTTTTTTTTGGTTTAGGTTTTAGGGTTTAGGGTTTAGGGTTTTTAGGGTTTAGGTTTTTTAGGGTTTAGGGTTTATGGTTTAGGGTTTAAGGTTTAAGGTTTACTGTTTAGGTTTTAGGGTTTATGTTTTAAGGTTTTTTAGGGTTTTAGTGTTTTAGGGTTTAACATTTTTAGAGATTTAGGGTTTAGGGTGTAGGGTATTTAGGGGTTACGGTTTAGGGTTTTTATTAGGGTTTTAGGGGTTAGGGTTAAGGGTTTAGGGTTTTATGGTTTAGGGTCTATGGTTATTAGGGTTTAGGAATTTTTTAAGGTTTAAGGTTGAGGGTTTAAGGCATAGGGTTTTTAGGGTTTAGGGTTTAGGGTTTAGGGTATAGGGTTTATGGTTTAGGGTTTTTGGGGATTTAGAGTTTAGGGTTTAGGGTTTAGGGTTTAGGGTTTTAGGGTTTAGGATTTAGGGTTTTTAGGGTTTAGGGTGGGTTTTGGGGTTTTTTTTTATGGTTTATAGGGTTTAGGGTTTAGGGTTTTAGGGTTTTAAGGTTTGGAGTTTTTTTTAGGGCTTTAGGGTTTAAGTTTTTACGGTTTAGGGTTTAGGATTTAGGGTCTTCTATAGTATTTAAGGTTTAGGGTTTAGTGTTTAGGGTTTAGGGTTTGGTTTTTTTTAGCATTTTTAGATGTTTAGGGTTTAGGGTTTTTAGGGTTTATGGTTTAGGGTTTTAGGGATTTTTTAAGGTTTTTAGGGTTTAGGGTTTAGGGTTTAGGGTTTATGGTTTTAGGGTTTAGGGTTTTTTAGGGTTTTAAGGTTTTAGGGTTCAGTGTTTTTTTAGGGTTTAGGGTTTGGGGTTTTTTTGAGGTTTTAGGGTTTTACGGTTTAGGGTTTAAGGTTTAGTGTTTAGGGTTTAGGGTTTTGGGTTTAAGGTTTTTATGGTTTAGCATTTTTTGTAGGGTTTAGGGTTTTTAGGATTTAGGGTTTAGGGTTTTTAGGGATTTAGGGTGTAGGGTTTTAGGGTTTAAGGTTTTCGGTTTAGTGGTTAGGGTTACAGGGTTTAGGGTTTAAGGTTCTTTAGGGTTTTAGGGTTTTAGGGTTTAGGGTTTTTTTAGGGTTTATGGTTTAGGGTTTAGGGTTTAAGGTTTTTAGGGTTTATGGCTTAAGGTTTCAAGGGTTTAGGGTTTTTTTTAAGGTTTAGGGTTTAGGGTATAGGGTTTAGGTTTTAGGGTTTAAGGGTTTTTAGGATTTTTAGGGTTTAGGGTTTTAGGGTGTTTTTAAAGGTTTTTAAGGTTTTGGGTTTTTCAGGGTTTCTAGAGTTTAGGGTTTAGGGTTTAGGGTTTAGGGTTTTTTGAGATAAGGGGTTTTGGGTTTAGTGGTTAGGGTTTTGGGGTTTAGAGTTTAAGATTTTTTAGGGTTTTAGGGTTTTAGGGTTTAGGGTTTTCTAGGGTTTAGGGTTTAGGGTTTTAGGGTTTTTTTAAGATTGGTTTAGGGTTTAGGGTTTAGGGTTTAGGGTTTTTTAGGGTTTTAGTGTTTTAAGGTTTAGGGTTTTTTTAGGTTTTAGGGTTTTTGGTTTTTTAGGGTGTTTTATGGTTTTTATGGTTTTTTTTTAGGGTTTTAGGGTTTAGGGCTTTAGGATTTAGGATTTAGGGTTTTTTAGGGTTTTAGGGTTGTAGGGTTTAGGTATTAGGGTTTTTTTAGGGTTTTAGGGTTTAGGGTTTTATGGTTAAGGGTTTTGGGTTTAGGGTTTAAGGTTATTAGGAATTAGGGTTTTTTTTTAAGGTTTAGGGTTTAGGGTTTAGGGTTTAGGGTTTAGGTTTTAAGGTTTTAGGGTTTAGGGTTTAGGGTTTTTAGGGTTTACAGTTTTTGGGATATGGGGTTTAGGGTTTAGGGTTTAGTGGTTAGGGTTTGAGGGTTTAGGGTTTAGCTTTTTTTATGGTTTTAGGGTTTACGATTTTTTTACGGTTTAGGGTTTAGCATTTTTAGGGTTTAAGGTTTAGGGTTTAGGGTTTTAGGGTTTTTTTATGGTTAGTTTAGGGTTCTATGGTTTTAGGGTTTAGGAATTTTTTAGTGTTTAGGGTTTAGGATTTTTTTTAGGGTTTTAGGGATTAGGGTTTTATGGTTTAGGGTTTAGGGTTTGGTGTTTAGGGTTTAGGGTTTAAGGTTTAAGGTTTTTAGGGTTTAGGATTTTTTAAATGTTTTACAGGGTTTAGGGTTTGTAGGGTTTATGGTTTTTAGGGTTTAGGGTATAGGGTTTAGGGTTTTTAGGGATTTAGGGTTTTGGGTTTAGTGTTTAATGTTTAAGGTTTAGGGTTTAGGGTTTAGGGTTTAGGGATTTAAGATTTAGGGTTTTACAGTTTATGGTTTAGGGTTTAGGGTTTAGAATTGAAGGTTTTTAGGGTTTAGGGATTTTTTTGGGGTTTAGTGTTAGGGTTTAGGGTTTTAAGGGTTTAGGGTTTAGGGCTTAGGGTTTTGGATTTAAGGTTTAGGGTTTAGGTTTTAGTGGTTAGGGTTTTAGGGTTTAGGGTTTAGGGTTTTTTAGGGTTTTATGGTTTAGGATTTTTTTTAGGGTTTAGGGTTTTTTTTAGGGTTATAGGGTTTAGGATTTTTTTTAGGGTTATAGGGTTTAGGGTTTTACGGTTTAGGATTTAGGGTTTAGGTTTTAGGGTTTAGGGTTTAAGGTTTTTAGGGTTTTTTTTTATGGTTTAGGGTTTTATGAATTTAGGGTTTAGGGTTTTTTTTCGAGTTTAAGGTTTAGGGTTTATGGTTTAGGGTTTAGGGTTTAAGGTTTCCTTTTTAGGTTTTAGGGTCTAGTGGTTAGGGTTTTAGGGTTTATGTTTTAGGGTTTTTTGGGGTTTTAGTGTTTTAGGGTTTAACATTTTTAGGGATTTAGGGTTTAGGGTTTAGGGTATTTAGGGTTTAGGGTTTAAGGTTTAGGGTTTAGGGTTTAGGGTTTTATGGTTTATGGTTTAAGGTTATTAGGGTTTAGGATTTTTGTAAGGTTTAGGGTTTATGGTTTAGGGTTTAGGATTTTTTAAGGTTTAAGGTTTAGGGTTTAGGGTTTAGGGTTTAGGGTTTAGGGTTAGGGTTTAGGGTTTATGGTTTTTGGGGATTTAGGGTTTAGGGTTTTAGGGTTTAGGATTTAGGGTTTTTTAGGGTTTAGGGTTTTTTTAGGGTTTAGGGTTTAGGGTTTTGGGGTTTTTTTTTTAAGGTTTTTTGGGTTTAGGGTTTAGAGTTTATGGTTTTATGGTTTAGGTTTTTTTAGGGTTTTAAGGTTTAGTATTTTTTTTAGGGTTTTAGGGTTTAGAGTTTTACTGTTTAAGGTTTAGGGTTTAGGGTTTAAGGTTTTGTCCTTAGGGTTTAGGGTTTAGGGTTTTCTATAGTGTTTAAGGTTTAGTGTTTATGGTTTAGGGTTTTTTAGGGTTTTTAGCATTTAGGGTTTAGGGTTTAGGGTTGTTTAGGGTATTTAGGGTTTATGGTTTAGGGTTTTAGGGTTTTTTTTTATGGTTTTTAGGGTTTAGGGTTTTTAAGGGTTTTTAGAGTTTAGGGATTAGAGTTTATGGTTTAGGGTTTTAAGGTTTTTTTTTAGGGTTTAGGGTTTGGGGTTTAGGGTTTAGGGTTTTATAGGATTTTTAGTGCATAAAGTTTTAGGGTTTCGGGTTTAGGGTTTATTATTTTTTAAGTTTTTTTAGGGTTTTTATCGTTTAGGATTTTAAAATTTAAAATTTAGGGTTTTAGGGTTCTTTTTAGGGATTTTAGAGTTTAGGGTTTGGGGTTTAGGGTTTTGGGGGTTTTTTTTAGGGTTTTTAGGGTATAGGGTTTGGGGTTTATTATTTTTTAGTGTTTTTTAGGGTTTTTAGGGTTTAGGATTTAGGGTTTAGGGTTTTAGGATTTTTTTATGGTTTTTAGGGTTTAGGGTTAGGGTTTATGGTTTAGGTTTTATGGATTTACGGTTTAGGGTTTAGGGTTTTAGGGTTTTAAGTTTTAGGGATTTTTTAGGGTTTAGGGTTTAGGGCTTAGGGTTTTTTTAGGGTTTTAGGGTTTAGGGTTTTACGGTTTAGGGTTTAAGGTTTTTAGGGTTTAGTGTTTTTTTAAGGGTTTAGGGTTTAAGATTTAGGGTTTAGGTTTTAGGGTTTTAGGGTTTAGGGCTTAGGGTTTAGGGTTTAGGGCTAAGGGTTTAGGGTTTAGGGCTTAAGGTTTAGGGTTTAGGGCTTAGGGTTTAGGGTTTTTAGTGTTAAGAATTTTTTAGGGCTTTTTAGGGTTTTTAGTGTTTAGGTTTTAGTGTTTTAGGGTTTTTTTTCAAGGTTTTTAGGGTTTAGGGTTTTTTAGGGTTTCTAGAGTTTAGGGTTTAGAGTTTAGGGTTTAGGGTTTTAGGGTTTTTTTTCTTTAGGGTTTAGGGTTTGGGGTTTAGTGTTTAGCATTTTATAGGATTTTTAGGGCATAAGGTTTTAGGGTTTAGGTATTTAAAATTTTTTTTTAGGGTTTTTAGGATTTAGGGTTTAGGGTTTATTATTTTTTAGGGTTTTATAGGGTTTTTAGCGTTTAGGATTTAGGGTTTAGGGATTAGGGTTTTAGGGTTCTTTTTAGGGTTTAGGGTTTTGGTTTTTTTTTTTAGGGTTTTTAGGGTTTAGGGTTTAGGGTTTATTTTTTTTAGGGATTTTTAAGGTTTTTAGGATTTAGGATTTAGGGTTTAGGGTTTTAGGGTTTTTTTAAGGGTTTTTAGGGTTTAGCGTTTATGGTTTAGGTTTTAGGGTTTTAGGGTTTATGGTATAGGGTTTTTTACGGTTCTAGGGTTTTTGGTTTTAGGGATTTTTTAGGATTTAGGGTTTAGGGCTTAGGGTTTTTTTAGGGTTTAGGGTTTAGGATTTAGGGTTTAGGTTTTAGGGTTTTAGGGTTTAAGGTTTAGGGTTTAAGGTTTAGGGCTTAAGGTTTAGGGTTTAGGGCTTAGGGTTTAGGGTTTAGGGTTTTTTATGGTTTTTAGGGTTTAGGGTTTTTTAGGGATTTTTAGAATTTTTAGTGTTTAGGGTTTAGGGTTTTTTTCAGGTTTTTAGTGTATAGGGTTTATGGTTTAAGTTTTAGGGTTTAGGGTTTTTTTGGGTTTTGAGGCTTTAGGGTTTATGGTTTTCTTAGGGTTTAGGGTTTAGCATTTAGGGTTTAGGGTTTTGGGTTTTGGGTTTAGTATTTAAGGTTTATAGGATTTAAGATTTGTTTTAGGGTTAAGGGTTTAGGGCTTAGGGTTTTAGGGTTTAGGGTTTAAGGTTTTTAGGGTTTAAGGTTTAGGGTTTATGGTTTTTAGTTTTTTTAGGTTTTACAGTTTAGGGTTTTAGGATTTCTTTTTTTTTTTTGGTTTTTAGGGTTTAGGGTTTAGGGTTTTTTAGGGTTTTTATGGGTTTTTATTGTTTAGGGTTTAGGATTTTGGGTTTTTAGGGTTTAGCATTTAGAGTTTTAGCATTTAGGGTTTTAGGGTTTAAGATTTTTTTATGGTTTAGGGTTTGGGTTTTAGGGTTTAGCGTTTAAGCTTTGAGGTTTTAGGGTTAACGGGTTTTTTAAGGGTTGAGGGTTCAGGGTTTAGGGTTTTTTAGGGTTTTTAGGGTTAAGGGTTTTTTCGTTTTTGTGTTTTTTTTAGGATTTTAAGGGTTTAGGGTTTTTTAGGGTTTTAGGGTTTTAGGGTTTAGGGTTTTTTAAGGGTTTATTGTTTAGGGTTTATTTTTAGGGTTTTAGGCCTTAGGGTTTTACGGTTTAGGGTTTAGGGTATAGGGTTTAAGGTTATTAGGATTTAGGGTTTTTTTTAAAGGTTTAGGGTTTAGGGTTTAGGATTTAGTGGTTAGGGTTTTAGGGTTTAGGCTTCAGGTTTTTTTAGGGTTTTGGGGTTTTAGGGTTTAGGTTTTCTTTAAGGTTTAGGATTTAGGGTTTTTAGGGTTAAAGGTTTAAGGTTTTGGGCTTTAATTTTTTTTTTTAAAGGTTTTTTGGGTTTAGGGTTTAGGGTTTAGGGTTTTAGGGTTTATGGTTTTTTAGGAATTTAGGGTTTTAGGGTTTAGGGTTTTTTTTTTAGGATTTTAGGGTTTAGGGTTTAGGGTTTTTAGGGTTTACAGTTTTTTTAGGGTTTAGGGTTTAGGGTTATTTCGGGTTTTTAGGGTTTAGGGTTTTTTAATTGTTGGGTTCCTTTTTTTAATGTTTTTAGTGTTTAGGGTTTATAGTTTAGGACTTTTTAGGGTTTTTTATGGTTTTTAGGGGTTAGGTTTTTAGAGTTTTAGTGTTCATGGTTAAAGGTATTTTAGGGCTTTTTAGGGCTGTAGGGTTTAGGGTTTTTTTAGAGTTTAGCATTTAGGGTTTTTTTTGGGTTTTAGGGTTTAGGCTTTTACGATTTAGGGTTTAAGGTTATTAGGCATTAGGTTTTTTTTTGAGGTTTAGGGTTTAGGGTTTCGTGTTTAGGGTT
>CM034307.1:30688920-30751252 GCA_019925795.1 Dendrobium chrysotoxum | reverse complement strand
AAAAAAAACCAAAAAAAAAAAACAAAAACTAAACCAGAAACCCTCTGCTCTCTCTCGTTCCCTTGAGCGATTCTGGTGCGATTTGGTGGCGATCTTGATCCTGGCCGTTCTTCTCTGAGTTTTTTGTGTTGATTTGTTGTCTTGTTTCTCTCTTTAGTGTTTTTCTTCCTTTCTCTGGTTTTTCTTATTCCTTTGCTTTCATATTCGTGGTGTTTTTTGGGTTCGAACCCTTCTAGGGTTTGATGGAGTTCGACTGCAATCTAGATCCTTCTTGGATCTTAATGATTTCTGAACAGGTAATGTCTTCTGGTAATGATTTCAAGGCTAATCAGTCGGTGGATTTGAAAAAAGTTTCAAATCTGAAGAAAACTGTAAGTATGGATACAAAGCCTAGCGGTCCGACTAAAAAGCCCCTTCCAAAATCTTTCAAAGAAGCTCTATCTGGTGATGTAAGTAATGTTAATTCTTCTTTGAACATCTCTACTTCTTCGTTTAAGGGTATTCCTGCGATTATTGTTTCGGACGAAGACATCTTAAAACTTGCAGAACCTTTTAAAATTGCTTTGGTAGGAAAATTTTCTTTTAAAAGACCATTTATGGAGGAGATTTGCAATTTTTTCACAATCTGAAACTTTTAGGCTCTTTTACGGTTAGCCTGATGGATCCTAGCCATGTCTTTATTAATCTTACAAATGAACTTGATACACTAGGATTTTTTTGAGAAGATCCTATTATGTGCGGAACTGCCATATGAGATTATTAAAATGGACTCCAGAGTTTGATATAAACTCTGAATCCCCTATTTCTCCAGTTTGGATTTCTTTACCTAATTTGCGTATGCATTTCTATAACACAGCTGTTCTGCAAGCCATTGGGTCTATTTTTGGTAGACCTTTACAGGTGGATCAGGCGACTGCTAATACATCTAGGCCTTCGGTGGCTAGAATTTTGATAGAAATGGATATTACGAAAGAATTTCTTAATGAAATATGGATTGGATCGAAAAAAAATGGTTACACGTAGAAAATTGAGATAGAAAACTTTCCTGTTTTCTGTGATCACTGCAAATGGCTTGGTCATGACTTGAACAATTATTTTATTATTCATCCTGAACTGAAAAAAAATGTGACAGAGAAAGCTTTTCAAGATAGAAAGGCTCAGGAATCTTTCAGGAGGAATAGCAATAATAATGAGACTAAAAACAAGGAGATGGAAGTGGATACTAGAGGTATGGAAAAAATTAATAATACAGAATGCAGGAATCAAGGGGAGCAGGAATTGGAGTTTCAAAAGAATTGGGAATTGGTGATTTATCAAAAACCTTTGGAAAACTTCTCTGAAATTGAATCCTCTGTTAAAGTTTCTTCCTTAGAAACTTTTTTTAATGATGGTTATGAGAATGTGCAGGATATGGGAAAGTGCGGGGTTAATGAAACATCTTGTTCGGTGCCTGATAGCTACTCAGATTATGAGGAAAAGGAGATAGAAGATGGTGAATTGGTTATTGAATAAACGTTGGGTGAGACTTGTGGTAAGGAAGCCTTATCATTTGGCAATGTTACTTTAACTGCTGTTGAATCTTCTATTGATAAAGCATTATCCAAAACTAAAGATTTTAATTCTGTTTATAATACTCGCTACAAGAATAAATCTAAGAAAAATAATTTTAATAATGGGAATAAAGAATCTAAATCTTTAACTAAATCTCTGTCTTTCAATAAATAATGTTTAATTTTCTTATTTGGAATGTTAGAGGGATCGGATCCCCCTCTGTTAAGAATAGGATTCGGAGTTTGTGTCGGATTCATGCTATTGAGTTTCTGGTTATTCTTGAACCCATGGTTAATGTTAATAGTATTAAGCATGCTAGTAGATTGCTTGGCCTTAAGAATTTCTTTGCCAATACCTCTAATAAAATCTGGATTTTTTGGTCTAATAAAATCACTTTAAACATTTTAGATGATTTAGTCCAAGTGGTTAATGTCTCCATTAGTTTTTTAGATGTTATGGTTAAAGGGTCTTTAGTGTATGCTGCTTGCAATAGACATGATAGGAAAAGCCTCTGGAACTCTCTTGTGTCTTTTTCTACTACGGTTAATGAACCTTGGTTTGTTGGTGGTGACTTTAACACTATTCTTAAGTCTAATGAGAGACTGGGTGGGTGTGCTCCTAACATTTATTCTATGGATGATTTCTCTAATATGATTAATGACTGCAAGTTGGTGGATACTAGCTTTGTTGGGTCTAACTATACGCGGAATAATAACAGACTTTGGCAAAGATTAGACAGGATTCTGTTTAATCATAGTTGGATTACTTTGTGGCCTTGTACTTCTGTGGAACATTTGAGTCAGTCTTTGTCGGATCATTGTCCCTTACTTGTGTCTATCAAAGTTGACAGGGCTTACAATCCCAAACCAACCTTTCGTTTTCAAAATATGTGGATTCAGCATTCTGATTTCTTTACTTTAGTGTCTTCTAACTAGAATGCTTGCATTGCTCCTGATAATACTGTTAAAGGTATGATTAGACTGTGGCTTTAATTAAAAAGATTAAAACAGTGCTTAAATTGGTGGAATAAAAACCATTTTAAGAATATTTTTGCTAATATCAAAGACATGGAGGCCAAGGTTTGCTATCTTGAGAATTTGGTTATTTCTAATCCTTCTGCTATTAATGACTTGAATATGTCCAAGGATCACTTGATTAAGCTTCAGGACATGGAGGAAACCTACTGGAAACAGAAAGCTTCGGCTATACATTTAAATGATGGTGATAGGAACACTAAATAATTCCATGCCATAGTTAATAAGAAAAAGAGTTTGAATTTTATTAACAAGGTGAGAGATGAAAATGGTAATTGGCTGGAGGAGAATTTGCTTAAGGACTCTGCCACTAGTTATTTTTCCAATTTACTTGGTAACAAGTTTGATATTTCTCCTATGGTTAATTCTCATCTCATTAGTAAGGATATTACCATTGAGGAGAATATTGCTCTTACTGATACTCCTTCTGAGCAAGAAATTTTCTCTGCTGTAATGACTATGAATGCTAATTCTGCGGCTGGTACGGATGGCTTTACTTCTTTATTTTTCCAAAAGTGCTGGCATATTATTAAAGAAGATATTATAGCTGTTGTGCCTGATTTTTTTAAGGGTAATGCTATGCCTAAATTTTCACTTCTACTGCTATTGTTCTTATTCCAAAAAAAGATAATCTGGAGATGTGGACTGACTTTAGACTAATTAGTCTTTGTTCTTTCTTTAACAAGCTTACTTCTAAGATTATAGCTTTGAGATTAGGACCCTTGTTACCTAAAATTATTTCTTCTAATCAATCTGGATTTGTGAAAGGCAGGTTAATTTCTGATAATATCTTGCTTACCCAAGAAATGGTGCACAATCTGGATTTGAAGACTAGAGGGGGTAATGTGCTTTTCAAACTTGATATTTCTAAGGCCTATGATAATTTGTCTTGGGATTTTCTTTATTCTATCCTTAAACTGTTTGGTTTTTCTAATTTTTTCATATCTATCATAAAAAATTCGATTGAGAATGTGTGGTTCTCAGTTTTAGTGAATGGTTTTTCTAATGGATTTTTTCAGTCTAGTCATGGGGTTAGACAGGGTGATCCTTTGTCACCTTCCCTTTTCATTATTGCTATGGAGTATTTATTTAGATGCCTTAATGCTCTTTTTGAGCATTATCTAGTATGTATTTTAATTCTAATGGGGGTTTACCTATATCTCATCTTTGCTTTGCTGATGATTTCATTATTTTTGCTAATGGCAGTTTTAATAATGTTAAAAAGATCAAAGATTTTCTTAATTTGTTTTCTAATGAAAGTGGTTTGAGATTTAATTCTGATAAATGTTCTTTCTATACTTCTAAGTGAATTACTAGAACTAATGTGAACAGAATTAAAGCCTATACTAACTTTGCCCATCAGAAATTTCCTTTCAAGTACTTGGGGGCTCCGATTTATAAGGGGATTAAGAAGTCTCATCTGTTTGATGAGATTTTTAATAAGATTCAAGGTACTATTTCCTCTTGGGAATATCATTTGCTTTCCTATGGGCGTAGACTGACTATTCTCAAGAGCACTTTAAATTATATGGCTTTTCATTTATTTCAAGTGATTAAACCTAATTATGCTACTGTTATTAGATTGGAAAGGATTCTTAATAATTCTTTTGGGGTTCTCGTTCTAACACTCATAGAATGCATTGGTCTACTTGGCACAAGCTTTGTGGACCCTTGAATGAGGGTGGTTTGGGTTGCAAAACTATTACAGATTCTATTACTGCTTCTTCTTATAAAATGTGGTGGAATTTTCATAAGAATAAGAGTTTATGGGCTAATTTTATGAACTATAAATATTGTAAAGGTAAACATCCTTTATGCTGCTTTTATAAACATGGTGACTCTGCTATTTGGAAGAGGATGTGTAATATTAGCAAAAATGTGGATCCGCTTATTGTTTGGGGCTTAAACTCAGGTAACACTTTCTTCTGGCAAGATAGATGGCTTTTTAATTCTTCCATTGATTCTTTACTTTCTACTGTTTCTTGTGCTGCTACTAAAGTTAATCAGCTTTGGTTGAATAATAATTGGAATATGGATGCTATTTTAAATCTGGTCCCGATAGAGATTGGTGATAAGATTAAGAATATTAAAATTATCTCTAATGAGGAAGATAAAATTATGTTTAAGCTTTCCTACAATGGTTCTTTTACCTTTAAAAATGCGTGGCATTTTGTTAGAGATAAAAAGGATAAGTCTTTGGTTTTTGATAAGATTTGGTGCAATAATATCCCTACTTCTTATTCTGTTCTTATTTGGAGAATTCTTAGAAATTTCATTCCTGTTGACAATATTCTTTGGAAAAGGGGTTTTTTACTTACCTTCTAAATGTCTTTGTTCTTATCATATTGAAAGCATCAATCATCTTTTTATTAATGGTGTTGTTGCTGCTAAAATCTTGATTTGGTATGATAATTTCTTTAATACTAGTTATTTTACGGGGCACTTATCTTTTAATCATTTCTTGACTGTTATCTTTCAGAATTGTACTAGAGGTCATATTAAGATTGTTATGGCTATTACTCTTATTTGGTTTATTTGGATGGATAGGAATGATGCTAAATTTAGAAATACTCCTATGAATCACAATAGGATTATTGCTAGAACTAAGGAGAAGATTAATAGCTTATATAATGCTAATCTTTTTAAACCTTTGCATTTTCGAGGGTTTAAGCATGTGGCTAAGAAACTTTGTCCTAAGTGCTTTGATCAGGAGGTTGATACTATTTTTAGATTTGTTTACTAGAGGAAACCTAGAAATAACTTTATTAAGATGAATACTGATGGTTCGGTTGCGGTTGGTAAGTATGGCTGTGGTGGTATTTTAAGGAATAATTTGGGTAATCTGGTTCTTTGTTTTGTATGTCCTCTTGATTGTTGTACTGTTCTTTATGCTGAGTTAAGGGCTTTATATCTTGCTCTCCAGATTGCTCTATCTAAGGGATTTGTTAGACTTTGGATTGAAGTTGATGCTTTATTAATTCTCCATTTTCTTAACAACGATAATTCGGGTAATGCTGATATTTTTTATATGTTAAGGGATATTATGAGTATGCTTTCTCATTGGGATTATTCTTTAT
Organism: Dendrobium chrysotoxum; assembly: GCA_019925795.1. Taxonomy (NCBI): domain Eukaryota; kingdom Viridiplantae; phylum Streptophyta; class Magnoliopsida; order Asparagales; family Orchidaceae; genus Dendrobium; species Dendrobium chrysotoxum. Next base: position 30,745,590 of record CM034307.1, on the reverse strand, counting down.
CTAACATCTGGAGAGAAGGTAATGTGTGTGCTAATTTTTAGCACGCATGGGGGCGGATTATAATTCTTTAACTATTTTTAAGAATGAGGAAATACCTTCTTTATTGAAAGGCATGATTAGAATCGACAAAGCTAGGTTGCCTTATCTAAGGAAATGATTTTTGTTTGGAATTTTGTTTGGATGTTTGGTTTTGGCCTTTTCTTATGACTTTTTGATTTGAGGTTTGTTAGAGTTGTGGAGGTTGTTTTTTGGTGATGGCTGTGAGGTATTTTTGGTGTTAACTGATTATGGAATCTTCTTTCTGCCACTCTTTTGGTTTGGTTGACCTTGGTGGGTTGTTCTGGTTGGGTTTGGTTTTTGGTTTAGGGTGGTGCTTGGTGGTTTCGGTGTGGCTGTTGGGGTTGAGGGGGTCTGCTGGGTGTTTTGGTTTTTTCTGTTTTAGGCCTGGGTGTTGGGGGCTGTTTGGTGCTGGCTTTGTTTTTTGGCTAGGGTGTGGTGTGTTGTTGTGGTGGTTGGTTGTGTAGTTGGTTTTTGTTGTTTGTTTTTGTGGGTTGTTGTCATTTGTTGGTGGTTGTGTTTGGGTTCTGTTGGTTGCTTGTGGTTTGTGAGTGTGGGCTTTTTGGTTTGCTGGTGGCTTTGTGTTTTGGATAGGGTGTTGTTGTGGTGGCTGGTTTTGTTGTTGGGTTTTGTTGTTTGTTTTAGTGGGTGGTTGTTGTTGGTTGGGGGCTGTTTTGGGGGTTTGTTGGTTGCTGTTGTTTTTGGTGTGGGTTGGTTTGGGTGTTGGGGGCGGTTGGGTGCTGGCTTTGTTTTTTGTGGTTAGGCTGTTTGGTTTTTGGTGGTTACCAATTGAGTTTGGTAGTTCTTAGATTCCATTTTTAGTTTTACTTTATTACCTCATTTGTCTGTTATTTTGTTTTCTTTCTTTTTATTAGTTGTTTTAGTAATATTGGTGTTGAGTGACTGCAGATTTTGTAGGATGGCTTGGTTTTCCTTTTTGATTTGCAGATGGAGTTTGTTTGGCAGAATACTGAAGCCTGGAGCTTAGGATGGCTGCAGCTGGTTGATGTCTTTAGCTTAGGTGTCTAATTTTTCTATTTTTTTACTGTTTTTATTGTTGTATTTAGATTAGGGACTTTAGGCTCCTTCGATTTTTTTTAATTATCTTTGTAGCTCCTTGTGAGCATGTAGTGGAGCTCTAAGTCCCTCTAAGGACTCTTTGTAATCGTTTTTTCTAATGAAACACGAAGGCCCTTACAGAGGGTTTTAACCAAAAAAAAAAACCATAAAAAAACCTGTACCCTAAAAACCATAAACCCTAAACCCTAAATCCCAAATTCTAAACTGTAAAACCCTAAACCCTAAAACCCTAAAAAACCCTAAACTCCAAAAAAACCCTAAACACTAAAACCCCAAAACACTAAAACCCCAAAACACTGAAAAAACCAAAACCCTAAACCCTAAAACCCTAAACCCTAAACCCTAAACCCTAAACACTAAAAATCCTAAAAAAAACCCTAAAATCCTAAACCCTAAACCCTAAAAGCCCAAAGAAAACAAAAAAAACCCTAAACCCTAAATCCTAACTCAAAAAACCCTAAATTATAAAAATCCTAAAAAACCCTAAACCCTAATTCCCAAACCCTAAAAATGCTAAAAACAAATACCCAAAAACCTTAAACCCGATACCCTAAAACCTAAAAACCCTAAAAAACCCTAAAAAATAATAAACCCTAAACCCTAAATTCTTAAAACCATAAAAAACCCTAATACCCTAAACCCTAAACCCTAAAAAGCATTAAAAACCCTAAACCCTAAGCCTTAAAACCTTAAAACCTTAAACCCTAAACACTAAACCCTAAACCCTAAACCCTAAACTCTAAAACCCGAAACCCTAAAACCCTTAAAAAAACCCTAAACCCTAAACCTTAAAAACCCTGAATCCTAAACCCTAAACCCTATAAATACCCTAAACCCTAAAACCCTAAAACCCTAAAAAACCCTAAACCCTAAAACCCTAACCCCTAAACCCTAAACCCTAAACCCTAAACCTTAAACCCTAAATCTCTAAAAACCCTAAACCCTAAACTCAAAAAACCCTAAACCCTAAACCCAAACCCCAAACCCTAAAACCCTAAACCATAAACCCTGAACTCTAAACCCTAAACCCTAAACCCTAAAAAAAACCCTACACCCTAAAAACCTTGAACGTTAAACCCTAAGCCCTAAACCCTAAACCCTAAACCGTAAAACCCTAACTAAACCAAAAAACCGTAAACCCTAAACCCTAATCCCTAAAAAAACCCTAAATCATAAAACCCTAAAAAAATCCTAAACCCTAAAACCCCAAATCATAACCCTAAACCCTAGACCCTAAAAACCCTAAGAAAAAAAAAACACTAAAACCCTAAACCGTAAACCCTAAAAACCATCAAAAACCCTAAACCCTAAACTCAAAAAACCCTAAAAAAAAAAATTCTTAAGACCCGAAAGCCCTCAACCGTAAAAATCCTAAAAAACCCTAAACCCTAAACCCTAATTCCTAAACCCTAGAACCCTAAACCATAAAACCCCTTAAAAAAAACTTTAAACCCTAAACCCTAAAAACCCTAAAAAATAATAACCCCTAAACCTAAACCCTAAATCCTAAAAACCTTAAAAAAAAACCTAATAATATAAACCCTAAACCCTAAAAAGCCTTAAAAACCCAAAACCCTAAAAACCATAAACCCTAAACACTAAGCCCTAGACCATAATCCCTATACTCAAAAATCCTAAACCCTAAAACCCTAAAAAAAACCCTAAACCCTAAACCCTAAACTCTAAAGCCTAAAAATACCCTAAACCCTAGAACCCTAAAACCCTAAAATCCTAAACCCTAAGCCCTAAATCCAAAAACCCCAACCACTAAACCCTAAACCCTAAACACTAAAACCTAAACCCTTAACCCTAAATCCCTAAAAACCGTAAACCCTAAACCCTAAACCCTGAACCCAAAAAACCCTAAACCCTAAACCCTAAACCCTAAACCCTAAACCCTAAATCCTAAACCCTAAAACCCTAAACCCTAAAACCTAAACCCTAAACCCTAAACCCTAAATCCTAAACCCTAAAAAAAATCCTAAACCCTAAAAACCTTAAACCTTAAACCCTAAAAACCTTAAACCTTAAACCCTAAACCCTAAACCCTAAACCTGTAAAATCCTAAACCTTAAAACCCTAAAAAACCCTAAACCCTACAACCTAAACCATAAAAAAACCATAAACACTAAAAGCCAAAAGCCCTAAGAAATCCTAAACCCTAAAACCTAAAACCCTAAACCATAAAAACCCTAAAAAACCCTAAACCCTAAAAAAACCCATAAAACACCCTAAACCCTAAACCCTAAATTGTAATACTCTAAACCCTAAAACCCTTAAAAAAACCCTAAACCCTAAAAAAACCCTAAACCCTAAAACCCTAAAAAACCCTAAACCTTAAAACCCTGAAATATAGACCCTAAAACCTAAACCCTAAACCATAAAAACCTAAAAAAACCCTATAACCCTAAACCCTAAACCCTAAAAACCCTAAAAAATAATCAAAAATACAAAACCCTAAACCCTAAACGTTGAAAACCCTAAAAAAATCCCTTAAACCCTAAACCCTAAAATTCCTTAAACCCTAAACCTTAAAAACCCTGAACCATAAACCCTAAACCCTAAACCCTAAAACCCTAAGCCCTAAACCTTAAACCCTAAACCCTAAACCCTAAAAAATATTGTAAACGCTAAAAACCTTAAACCCTAAATCCTAAACCCTGAACCGTAAACCATAAAACCCTAAACCCTAAATAAAAGTTTGATAGGGATGTTAAGCCCTTATGAACTAGTCCCGAGGCTAACCAAGAGGGGGGGGTGAATTGGTTATTAAAAAAATTTGAGAGCAACAGTAAAAATATTTCCAATGATTTGCAGTGGAAACAAGTAAAACACACAATCGAAAAGATCAAACACTGAATTCACCCAAGCTGATAATCACAGAAAAATAAAGTGCAGAAAGTAATCAGAAAGAACACACCAGATTTTTATAATGGTTTGGTCAACTTGACCTACGTCTACTCCCCAGAGCCTCCCCTTCGGGTATTGCACTAAACCAAAAGTGACTCTCCTTCTGCTCCGATAGCAGGGCGGAGAAGCCTGTACAAAAACTCCTTTTCACCGACACGGTGAGGTAGAGAACCTAACCTCCCTTCGCTTCCTCCTGAAGCAGGTAGAGAACCTAACCTCCTTTTGCTTCCTCCTGAAGCGGGCAGAGATCCCGGATCTTCTTGCCAAAGATCATCCCACAGCGAACACCGACAAAAATAGAGACGATGAATGGAGAAGATGACTCTGATCCTTGCTTAGAGCAACCTTTGTGAATCCCTCACAAACTCCCCCATACAAGATCCTCTCTCTCTCCCAAACTCTCTCTCTAGGGTTTCTCTATAAAGGAAAGTGGCAAAAGATTTTTCTTGTTCAAAGAAAAAGATCTTTTATAGCAGGGCTTAAAATTTGCTCTAAATCTCAACTGGTCAGCCTAGATCATCTAGGACGATCGATATATCGTCCTGTTCGATCAGTTCAAAATCAGCTGTTTCAGCCTGGACAATCTGGCTCTTCTAGATGATCAGTGGAAAAAGTTGTTCTGATCGTCCCGTATGATCCTTCGATCATCCGGGATGATTAGTACAAATTCAGGAATTTCATCCAGAAGACCGCTTAGGTCAGGCAGATAAACTTGTGTTGGACGACCTAAAAATGACTTGATCGTTCAGGACGATAAGGGTATCGTCCTGTACGATTAGTTCAAAAAGTGACAAAATTCTCCTTAGCACAGCTCGGGACGTACAACTGAAACACACTAGACGATCATGATCGTCCAGGACGATCCTGTGATCGACCTAAATAATATGATCGTATCAATCAAATATTAATTGCTTTCCTTATTTACTAGACTACGTTAGGCATGATTGTACTGGATCGTCCAGGATGATACACGTATCGTCCGGGACGATCAGACCAAATATCTTAAAATAAAAACTTACCTAACTTGATCTAGCGATCGAGAATTTTTTATTCGAGCATATCATCCTGTACGATGTAATGATCATCCAGTACGATCGACTTAATCAGACAGACTTAACTTGGTCGCCCTAATTAGGGTTTCTATTTTTACTTGATCGTCCCGAATAATGTGAATATTGTCCAGGACGATCTGAACAAAAACTTGAACAGAAACTCTAATTCACTCAACCTCTCCCCCTGAGTGTGTGTGTGCAAGGTTACTTAGCTAGGGGATCAGTTACATTATAATTGACTCAAGAAAAATAAAAACCAGTACATTGGACCTGAATTACAATAGAGACTAACTCGTTCTTGAACTGGCTTGAATTGCTTTTGATCTTTTGTACCTGAAATGGATTAGCCAAGCAAAAATAGAATACAAACATGTTTATCATCATCAAAACCAGATTTGCAACAAAAACTAGATTTGCAGCAATCTCCACCTTTCTGATGATGGTAAACATTTATACAGTAGTTTAAAATTAAAGAACTAGGAGTGAACTAACTCACACCAAAAAATAAATTTCATTGAACACTTAGAGCAGTACAGGAAAGTAACTACAAATGACATAAATACTATAAGACAAGATCAATGCATAAACCAAAAATAAACTACTTCTGACTCCCTTTTTTGACATCACAAAAAGGAGGAGGACAAACAAAAAAACAGAAACAACAGTACAAATACAAAGAGAATAAATACAAAACACAAATGAACGATTTTTTTTTTGGATCAATCTTCTCCAGTAAATCAGAATTTTCCATGATTTTAAATCCAAAAACCAATAAGAAGAAAAAGTTGGAAAATCAACTTTCGTTACTCCCACTTCGAACACCTTATAGATGTAAATCCCTTTCAAGACAAAAATCTTATTCAGATGAAAAGAAATTAGATCTGAAAAAAGATCCTTTCAAGCCTCGTTCCAGAAAAATATCTGATATAATAGTGTTACAAAGTAATAAATCAGAAATCAGGATTTTCAAACACAAGTTTTTGAAAATATGAAGTGGGGCACGAATTTTTCTAAGACATTTAGTGATCTGAAAGGGAAGAAAAACCCTAAACCATTAAAACCTTAAAAAAAACCCTAAAACCCTAAACCCTAAACCCTAAATATTAAAAAACCCTAAAAAATACAAAACCCTAAACCCTAAAAACCTTAAAAAAAACCCTAAAACCCTAAACACTAAACCGTAAACCCTAAAAACCCTAAAATTCCCTAATCCCTATACCCTAAAAACCCTAAACCATAGACCCTATACCCTAAACCCTAAAACCCTAAACCCTAAACCTTAAACTCTAAACCCTAAACCCTAAAAAAAAACCATAAACCCTAAAAACCTTAAACCCTAAACCGTAAACAGTAAAACCCAAAAACCTAAAACCCAAAAAAAACCCTAAACCTTAAAAAAACCCTAAACCCTAGAATCTGAAACCTCTAAAAAACCCTAAACCCTAAACCCTAAAACCCCAAACCCTAAACCATATGCATAAACCCTAAAAATCCTAAAAAACCACTAAAACTTTAAACCCTAAAAAAAAGCCCTAAAACCATAATCCTCAAAACCTAAACCCTAAAAACACTAAACCCCAAACCCTAAACTCTAAAGTCCTAAACCCTAAACCCTAAACCCTAAACCTGAAAAAAAACCCTAAACCCTAAAAGCCATAAACCCTAAACCCTAAACCGTAAAACCCTAAACCCTAAAACCATAGAAAAAAGCCTAAACCTTAAAACCTAAAAAAACCGTAAACCGTAAACCCTAAACCCTAAACCTTACAACCCTAAAACCTAAAGCCTAAAAACGTAAAAAAAAAAAACCCTAAAACTGTAAACCTTAAAAATTTTAAAAAACCATAAAAAATAGTAAACCCTAAACCAAAAAAACCCTAAAATAAAAAAAGCACTAAGACCCTAAACCCTAAACCCTTTACACTAAAAATCATAAAGTACCATAAACCTTAAACCCTAAACCATAAGCCCTAAACCCTAAACCCTAAACCCTCAAAACCCTAAACCTTAAACTCTATACCTAAAACCCTAAATCTTAAAACCCAAAAACCTAAACCCTAAACCCCAAATCCTAAACCTTAAACCCTAAACCCTAAACCCTAAAAAAAACCTAAAGCTTAAAAATCTTAAACCCTAAACCCACAACCCTAAGCCCTAAACCCTAAACCCTAAAACCACCCTGAACCCTAAACCCTAAACCATAAAACCCTAAAAGAAATCCTAAACCCTAAACCCTTAAAATCCTAAAAAACCCTAAAAACCCTAAACCCTAAACCCTAAATACCCTAAAATTGAAAAAAGCTCTAAAACCCTAAACCCTAAACCGCAAACCCTAAAAACCCTAAAAATCCCTAAACCCTAAAACCTAAACCCTAAACCCTAAGCCCTAAACCCTAAGCCCTAAACCCTAAACCTTAAACCCTATACCCTAAAAACCCTAAACCCTAGACCCTAAACCCTAAAACCCTAAAACCTAAACCCTAAATCCTAAACCCAAAACCATAAACCCTAAACCATAAAAAAAACCTGTACCCTAAAAACCATAAACCCTAAACCCTAAACCCCAAATTCTAAATTGTAAAACCCTAAACCCTAAAACCCTAAAAAACCCTAAACTCCAAAAAAAACTCTAAAAACTAAAACCCCAAAAAACTAAAAAATCCAAAACCCTAAACCCTAACCTAAACCCTAAACACTAAAAATCCAAAAAAAACCCTGAAATCCTAAACCATAAAAACCCAAAAAAAAACCCATAAAAACCCTAAACCCTAAATCCTAAACTCAAAAAACCCTAAATTATAAAAATCCAAAAATAACCCTAAACCCTAATTCCCCAACCCTAAAAATCCTAAAAAAAATACCCAAAAACCTTAAACCTTATACCCTAAAACCTAAAAACCCTAAAAAATAATAAACCCTAAACCCTAAACCCTAAATTCTTAAATTCATAAAAAAACCCTAATACCCTAAACCCTAAACCCTAAAAAGCCTTCAAAACCCTAAACCCTAAGCCTCAAACCCTTAAAACCTTAAACCCTAAACACTAAACCCTAAACCCTAAATCCTAAACTCTAAAACCCGAAACCCTAAAACCCTTAAAAAAACCCTAAACCCTAAACCCTAAAAACCCTAAATCCTAAACCCTAAACCCTAAAACCCTAAAACCCTAAAAAACCCTAAACCCTAAAACCCTAACCACTAAACCCTAAACCCTAAACCCTAAACCATAAACCCTAAATCTCTAAAAACACTAAACCCTAAACCCAAAAAACCCTAAACCCTAAACCCCAAACCCCAAACCCTAAAACCCTAAACCATAAACCCTGAACTCTAAACCCTAAACCCTAAACCCTAAACCCTAAAAAAACCCTTCACCCTAAAAACCTTAAACGTTAAATCCTAAGCCCTAAACCCTAATCCCTAAACCGTAAAACCCTAAACCTTAAAATCCTAAAAAAAACCGTAAACCCTAAACCCTTATCCCTAAAAAAACCCTAAATCATAAAACCCTAAAACCCAAAAAATCCTAAACCCTAAAACCCCAAACCATAACCCTAAACCCTAGACCCTAAAAACCCTAAGAAAAAAAAACCCTAAAACCCTAAACCCTAAACCCTAAAAAGCCTCAAAAGCCCTAAACCTAAACTCAAAAAACCCTAAAAAAAAAATCTTAAAACCCGAAAACCCTCAACCGTAAAAATCCAAAAAAACCCTAAACCCTAAACCCTAATTCCTAAACCCTAGAACCCTAAACCCTAAAAACCCTTAAAAAAAACCTTAAACCCTAAACCCTAAACCCTAAACCCTAAAAACCTAAAAACCCTAAAAAATAATAAACCCTAAACCTAAACCCTAAATCCTAAAAACCTTAAAAAAAACTCTAATAATATAAACCCTAAACCCTAAAAAGCCTTAAAAACCCTAAACCCTAAAAACCATAAACCCTAAATACTAAACCCTAAACCCTAAACCCTAAACTCAAAAACCCTAAACCATAAAACCCTAAAAAAAATGCTAAACTCTAAAAACATTAAACCCTAAACTCTAAAGCCTATAAATACCCTAAACCCTAGAACCCTCAAAAACCCTAAAATCCTAAAAAACCCTAAACCCTAAGCCCTAAACCCAAAAACCCTAACCACTAAACCCTAAACCCTAACACTAAACCCAAAACCCTAAACCCTAAATCCCTAAAAACCATAAACCCTAAACCCTAAACCCTAAACCCTAAACCCAAAAAATCCTAAACCCTAAACCCTAAACCCTAAACCCTAAATCCTAAACCCTAAAACCCTAAACCCTAAAACCTAAACCCTAAACCCTAAATCTTAAACCCTAAAAAAAACCCTAAACCCTCAAAACCTAAAACCTTAAACCCTAAACCCTAAACCCTAAACGGTAAAACCCTAAACCTTAAAACCCTAAAAAACCCTAAACCCTACAACCTAAACTATAAAAAAACCATAAACACTAAAAGGCAAAAGCCCTAAGAAATCCTAAACCCTAAAACCTAAAACCCTAAACCATAAAAACCCTAAAAAACCCTAAACCCTAAAAAAACCCATAAAATGCCCTAAACCCTAAACCATAAACCCTAAACTGTAAAACTCTAAATCCTAAAACCCTTAAAAAAAATCCTAAACCCTAAAAAACCCTAAACCCTAAAACCCTAAAACCCTAAAACCCTAAAAAACCCTAAACCTTAAAACACTAAATCATAGACGCTAAAACCTAAACCCTAAACCATAAAAACCTAAAAAAAACCTAATAACCCTAAACCCTAAACCCTAAAAACCCTAAAAAATAATGAAAAATACAAAACCCTAAACCCTAAATGTTGAAAACACTAAAAAAAAATCCCTAAAACCCTAAACCCTAAAAACCCTAAAATTCCTTAAACCCTAAACCCTAAAACCCTAAACCGTAAACCCTAAACCCTAAACCCTAAAATCCTAAGCCCTAAACCTTAAAGCCTAAACCCTAAACCCTAAAAAAAATCGTAAACATTAAAAACCTTAAACCCTAAATCCTAAACCCTAAACCGTAAATCGTAAAACCCTAAACCCTAAATGAAAGTTTGATAGGGATGTTAAGCCCTTATGAACTAGTCCCGAGACTAACCAAGAGCAACAGTAAAATCCTTTTCGATGATTTGCAGCAGAAACAAGTAAAACACACAACCGAAAAGATCAAACACTGAATTCACCCAAGCAGAGAATCACAGAAAACTAAAGTGCAGAAAGTAATCAGAAAGAACACACCATATTTTTATAGTGGTTTGGTCAACTTGACCTACGTCTACTCCCCGGAGCCTACCCTCTGGGTATTGCAGTAAACCAAAAGCGACTCTCCTTCTGCTCCCACAGCATGGCGGAGAAGCCTGTACAAAAACTCCTTTTCACCGACACGATGAGGCAGAGAACCTAACCTCCTTTCGCTTCCTCCTGAAGCAGGCAAAGAACCTCAGACTCCTTTCGCTTCCTCCTGAAGCAGGCAGAGAACCTAACCTCCTTTTGCTTCCTCCTGAAGCGGGCAGAGATCCCGGATCTTCTTGCCAACGATCATCCCACAACGAACACCGACGAGAACAGAGACGACGAATGGAGAAGATGACTCTGATCCTTGCTTGGAGCAACCTTTATGAATCCCTCACAAACTCCCCCTCACAAGATCCTCTCTCTCTCCGAAACTCTCTCTCTCTAGGGTTTCTCTGTAAAGGAAAGTGGCAAAAGATTTTTCTTGTTCAAAGAAAAAGATCTTTTATAGGAGGGATTAAAATTTGCCCTAAATCTCAACTGGTCAGCCTAGATCATCTAGGACGATCGATATATCGTCATGTACGATCAGTTCAAAATCAGCTGTTTCAACCTAGACAATCTGGCTCTTCTGGATGATCAATGGAAAAAGTTGTTCTGATCGTCCCGTACGATCCTTCGATCATCCGGGACGATTAGTGCAAATTGAGGAATTTCATCCAAAAGACCGCTTGGGTCGGGCAGAGAAACATGTGCTGGACGACCTAAAAATGACTTGATCGTTCAGGACGATACTTCAAAAAGTGCCAAAATTCTCTTTAGCACAGCGCAGGACGTACAGCTGAAACACACTAGACGATCATGATCGTCTAGGACGATCCTATGATCGTCCTAAATAATATGATCGTATCAATCAAATATTAATTGCTTTCCTTATTTACCAGACTAAGTTATGCATGATTATACTGGATCATCCATGACGATACATGTATCGTCCGGGACGATCAGACCAAATATCTTAAAATAAAAACTTACCTAACTTGATCTGGCGGCTGAGAATTTTTTATTCGAGCATATCATCCCGTACGATGTAATGATCATCCAGGACGATCAGCTTAATCAGACAGACTTAACTTGTCGCCCTAATTAGGGTTTCTATTTTTACTTGATCATCCTGAATGATGTGAATATTATTCAGGATGATCTGAACAAAAACTTGAACGAAAACTCTAATTCACTCTAGCTCTCCCCCTGAGTGTGTGTGTGCAAGGTTACTTAGCTAGGGGATCAGTTACATTATAATTGACTCAAGAAAAATAAAAACCAGTACATTAGACCTGAATTATAATACATACTGACTCGTTCTTGAATTGGCTTGAATTGCTTTTGATCTTTTGTACCTGAAATGGATTAGCCAAGCATAAATAGAATACAAACATGTTTATCATCATCAAAACCAGATTTACAACAAAAACTAGATTTGCAGTAATCTCCACCTTTTTGATGATGGTAAATATTTATGTAGTAGTTTAAAATAAAAGAACTAGGAGTCAACTAACTCACATCAAAAAATAAATTTCATTAAACACTTAGAGCAGTACAGGAAAGTAACTACAAATGACATAAATACTATCAGACAAGATCAATGCATAAACCAAAAATAAACTACTACTGACTCCCCCTTTTGACATCACAAAAAGGAGGAGGACAAACAGAAAAATAGAAACAACAGTACAAATAGAAAGAGAATAAATACAAACCACAAATGAATGATTTTTTTTTTGGATCAATCTTCTCCAGTAAATCAGAATTTTTCCATGATTTTAAATCCAAAAACCAATAAGAAGAAAAAGTTGGAAAATCGACTTTCGTTACTCCCACCTCGGACACCTTATAGATGCAAATCCCTTTCAAGACAAAAATCTAATTCAGAAGAAAAGAATTTAGATCCGAAAAGAGATCCTTTCAAGCCTCATTCCAGAAAAATATATGATATAATAGTGTTACAAAGTAATAAATCAGAAATCAGGATTTTCAAACAAAAGTTTTTGAAAATATGAAGTGGCGCACAGATTTTTCTAAGATATTTAGCGATCTGAAAGGGAAGAAAGCTTGATTTGGGCTCATTTTGTGCCTATTTTTCAATTTGTTCGGCGCTTTACGCATCTTTTGATTTTTCATACACTATGTATATCTTTTAGTTTGGCGACACTTCGCATCTTTTCAGCTTTGGGCTCATTTTGTGCCTCTTTTTCAATTTATTTGGTGCACTGCACATCTTTTGTAAGCTTTCTCCCTCTCAAAATTGTTAAAGGACCTCAGCTGTAAATTTACCTTTCAGACGTAGGAGACGCTCTCCATAATAAGGAAGAGTAATTCACAAAATAAAAACTGTACGTCGTATGATAAGTGCAATCACTTGGTTTAGAAAACCATAATAATGACTCAAGACTTTGAAAATACTATTCATATGAGGTAGATTACTATAGGAATATAAAATAAATCTCTATTTCAAAAACTAATATTTTAATTTTAAAGAAGATTTTTATCCAAAAGAAATAATACACCAGTAAAGGAGTTAGAGGAAGAGAAACAATCATCAATGTTTCTTCCTTTTAACTGATCCAGTGGAATCAATCAATGCTTACCAGCTTTCAAATAAAAACAAGGTAAAACTCTCAGTTAGAAATCCAGTTTATCAGAAGTAGTGAGCAGTGATCGGATTTTAAAAAGCATAAAGCAGTAAATAAAAGAGATGAACCAGTAAATAAAAATAGGTAGAAAATCACATCAAAATAAATACTCAAATCAAACTAACACCAAGACTAAAACAGAGATCAACAGAAAAACAAAAAATAATAGAAAATAGATAATCAAATCAAATAGCTAACTAACAAAAATAGAATAAAAAATAGACAAATCAGAAATCAGCAGTCATAAAAATCAAGCATTTATATCAATCACTCCTAATCTGGTCCTCAAAATGCTAAATGAGTCAAAGACCAGTGGTTTAGTAAATATATCAGCCAGCTGATTTTCAGTTACTATATGATGTAGCTCAATGTCCCATTTTGTAACATGGTCCCTAATGAAGTGATGCATTATATCAATGTGTTTGGTCCTAGAATGTTGGATTAAATTCTTAGAGATGCAGATGGCACTAGTATTATCACATAGAATAGAAATTGTGCCCACAGGTAATCCTAAATCCAAGACTTGTTCCTTCAACCAAAGAACTTGGGCCACACAACTTCCTAAGGCAATGTACTCAGCTTCAGCAGTGGATAGAGCAACTGAGTTCTATTTTCTTCGGGACTAAGAGACTAAAGACTGTCCTATGACTTTATAAGTTCCAGAAGTGCTCTTTCTATCCACCCTACACCCTATAAAGTCAGAATCAGAATATCCAATAATCTCAAAAGAGGTGTTGTGCCTAGGATACCAGATTTCTAGGTTTGGGGTCCCTATAAGATATCTAAGAATTCTCTTAATAGCAGTCAGGTGGGACTCTTTAGGATTAGCTGAAACCTAGCATAAAGACAAACACTAAACATGATATCAGGTCGGCTAGCAGTCAGGTAAAGAAGTGATCCAATTATTCCTCTATACTTCTTCTGATCAACAGATTTTCCACTTGAATCCTTATATAACTAAATAGAGGAGCTCATGGGAGTGTTGATTGCTTGGCTTTGTACATCTCATATTTCTTCAAAATGTTCTTAGTGTATTTAGATTGATTGAGAAATGTTCCATCATCCATTTACCTTATGCTAAACCCCAAAAAGTAGGACAATTCTCCCATCATACTCATCTCAAACTCCTTACTCATTGTTTTAGAAAACTCATCACATAAATATTTATCAGAAGATCTAAAAATTATATCATCAATATAGATCTAGATAATGAGTAAGTCATCCCCTATTCTCCTCAGAAAAAGGGTGGTGTCTACGCTCCCCTTAACAAACACTCTTTCTAACAAAAATGTGTTAAGCCTCTCATACCAAGCTCTGGGTGTCTGTTTCAATCAATATAAGGCCTTTTTTAATTTGTAAACATGCTTTGGATATTGGAAACTCTCAAAACTCGGGGGTTGTTTTACAAAACATCCTCTTTTATTACCCCATTTAAAAAGGCACTCTTGACATCCATTTGAAATAACTTAAATCCCTTATAACAGGCAAAGGCTAGTAGCACTCTAATGGCTTCCAATCTAGCTACACGGGCAAAGGTCTCCTCAAAATCAATCCCTTCAATCTGATTATACCCCTTAGCCACAAATCTTGCCTTATTCCTAACCACCACACCAGAATCATTCATCTTATTCTTAAAGACCCACTTGGTTCCCACAATACTTTGATTTCTAGGTTTTTCTACTAACTCCCAAACATCATTCCGTACAAATTGATTCAATTCTTCTTACATAGCTAAGAACACTCCTTCATTAAATTTTCTACTAACTCCCCCTTAGAAGATCCTCTCTCTCTCTCCCAAACTCTCTCTCTCTCTAGGGTTTCTCTGTAAAGGAAAGTGGCAAAAGATTTTTCTTGTTCAAAGAAAAAGATCTTTTATAGGAGGACTCAAAATTTACCCTAAATCTCAACTAGTCGGCCTAGATCGTCCAGGACGATCGATATATCGTCATGTACGATCAGTTCAAAATATGATGTTTCAGCCTGGACGATCTGGCTCTTCTGGACGATCAGTGGGAAAAGTTGTTCTAATCGTCTCGTACGATCCTGTGATCGTCCGGGACGATTAGTGCAAATTCAGAAATTTCATCCAGAAGACTGCTCGGGTCGTCCAGAGAAACTTGTACTGGACGACCTAAAAATGACTTGATAGTCCAGGATGATAAGGGTATCATCCGGTACGATTAGCTCAAAAAGTGCCCAAATCATCCTGAGCACAACTCGGGACGTACTGCTGAAACACACTAGACGATCCTGCGATCGTCCAGGACGATATGATCGTATCAATAAAATATTAATTGCTTTCCTTAATTACCAGACTAAGTTAGGCATGATTGTACTGGATCATCCAGGACGATACACGTATCGTCCGGGACGATCAGACCAAATATCTTAAAATAAAAACTTGCCTAACTTGATCTAGCTGCTGAGAATTTCTGATTTGAGCATATTGTCCAGGACGATCGGTTTAATCAGACAGACTTAACTTAATCGCCTTAATTAGGGTTTCTATTTTTACTTGATCGTCCAGGACGATGTGAATATCGTCTAGGACAATTTGAACAAAAACTTGAACAGAAATTCTAATTAACTCAAGCTCTCCCCCTGCTAGGGGATCAGTGACATTACAATTGACTCAAGAAAAATAAAAACCAGTACATTGGACCTGAATTACAATACAGATTGACTCATTCTTCAAATGGCTTGAATTGCTTTTAATCTTTTGTACTTGAAATGGATTAGCCAAGCAAAAATAGAATACAAACATGTTTGTCATTATCAAAACCAGATTTGGAACAAAAACTTGATTTGCAACACTAAAATCCTAAAAAAATCCCTAAACCCTAAAAAAACCCTAAACCCGAAAACCTTAAAACACTAAAAAACCCTAAACCCTAAAACCCTAAACCCTAAACCATATACCATAAACCCTAAAAACTACTAAAATTCGAAACGCTAAAAAATAGCCCGAAAACCCTTATCCCTAAACCCTAAACCCTAAAAACCCTTAAAAACCCTTAAAAACCCTAAAAAACAATAAACCCTAAATCCTAAAAACCCTAAAAAAAACCCTAATACCCTAAAACCGTAAACCCTAAAAAGCCTTAAAAATCCTAAACCCTAAACCCTTAAAACCTTAAACCCTAAACACTTAACCCTAAACCCTAAACTCTAAAACCCTAAACCCTAAAACCATTAAAAAAATCCTAAACCTTAAACCCTAAAAACCCTAAACCCTAAACCCTAAGCCCTAAAAATACCCTAAACCCTAAAACCCTAAAACCCTAAAAAACCCTAAACCGTAAACCCTAAACCCTAAAACCCTAACCACTAAACCCTAAACCATAAACCCTAAACCATAAACCAAAAATCCATAAAAACCCTAAACCTTAAACCCTAAACAAAAAAATTCTAAACCCTAAACCCTAAACCCTAAACTCTAAAACCCTAAACCATAAACCCTAAACCCTAAACCCTAAACTATAAACCCTAAACCCTAAACCCTAAAAAAACCCTAAACCCTAAAAACCTTAAAGCTCAAACCCTAAACCCTAAACCCTCAACCCTAAACCTTCAAACCCTAAAAAAACCCTAAACCCTAATCCCTAAAAAAATCCTAAATCATAAAACCCTAAAATCCTAAAAAATCCTAAACCCTAAAACCCCAAACCATAACCCTAAACCCTAAACCCTAAAAACCCTAAGAAAAAAAAATCCTAGTACCCTAAACCATAACGCCTAAAAAGCCTTAAAAACCCTAAACCCTAAACCTAAAAAAAGACCTAAACCCTAAAAACCTTAAACCTTAAACCCTAAACCCTAAACCCTAAACACTAAACTGTAAAACCCTAAACCTTAAAACCCTAAAAAAAAACCCTAAACCCTAATCCCAAAAAAAACCCTAAAACCCTAAAAAATCATAAACCCTAAAACCCCAAACTAAAACCCCAAACCCTAAACCCTAAACCCTAAAAAGCCTTACAAACCCTAAACCCTAGACACTAAACCCTTAAAACCTTAAACCCTAAACCCTAAACCCTAAACCCTAAAACCCCAAACTCTAAAGCCCTAAAAAAACCCTTAACCCTAAACCCTAAACCCTAAAACCCTAAAACCCTAAACCCAAAATCCTAAAACCCTAAATCCTAAAAACCTTAAACCCTAAACCCTAAACTGTAACGCCCTAAACCCTGAAATCCTAAAAAAAACTAAGCCCTAAACCCTAAACCCTAAAAACCTAAAACCTTAAAGTACCCTAAACCCTAAAATTTAAACCCTAAACCCTAAAAACCCTAAAAACCCAAAAAACACTAAACCCTAAACCATAAACCCAAAAACCCTAAAAAAAATCATAAAACCTTAAACCCTCAACCCTAAAACCCTAAACCTTAAACCCTAAACCCTAAAAAAAAACCCTAAAACATAAAAACCCTAAACCCTAAACCCTAAAAACCTTTAAAAAAAACACTAACCCTAAACCCTAAACGCTAAAAACCTTAAAAAAACCCTGAACCTAAAACCTAAACCCTACACCCTAAGCCCTAAACCCTTAACCCAAAAACCCTAACCACTAAACCCTAAACCCTAAACACTAAACCCTAAATCCGTAAAACCCTAAGCCCTAAACCCTAAACCCTAAACCCTAAACCATAAACCCTAAAACCCCAAACCCTGAAGCCCTAAAAAAACCCTTAACCCTAAACCCTAAATCCTAAAACCCTAAAACCCTAAACCCTAAACCCTAAAAAAACCCTAATTCCTAAAAACTTTAAACCCTAAACCCTAAACTGTAACGCCCTAAACCCTGAAATCCTAAAAAAAACCTAAGCCCTAAACCCTAAACCCTAAAAACCTAAAACCTTAAAGTACCCTAAACCCTAAAATTTAAACCATAAACCCTAAACCCTAAAAACCCTAAAAAACCCTAAAAACACTAAACCCTAAACCCTAAACCCAAAAAACCCTAAAAAAAACTATAAAACCTTAAACCCTAAACCCTAAAAACCCTAAAAAAACCACTAAAATTCGAAACACTAAAAAATAGCCCGAAAACCCTTATCCTGAAACCCTAAACCCTAAAAACCCTTAAAAACCCTAAAAAACAATAAACCCTAAATCCTAAAAACCCTAAAAATAACCATAATACCCGAAAACCCTAAACCCTAAAAAGTCTTAAAAATCTTAAACCCTAAACCCTTAAAACCTTAAACCCTAAACACTTAACCCTAAACCCTAAACCCTAAACTCTAAAACCCTAAACCCTAAAACCATAAAAAAAATCCTAAAACTTAAACCCTAAAAACCCTAAACCCTAAACCCTAAGCCCTAAAAATACCCTAAACCCTAAAACCCTAAAACCCTAAAAAACCCTAAACCGTAAACCCTAAACCCGAAAACCCTAACAACTAAACCCTAAACCATAAACCCTAAACCATAAACCAAAAAACCCTAAAAACCCTAAACCTTAAACCCTAAACCAAAAAAATGCTAAACCCTAAACCCTAAACCCTAAAAACCTTAAAGCTCAAACCCTAAACCCTAAACCCTAAACCCTAAACCTTCAAACCCTAAAAAAAACCCTAAACCCTAAACCCTAATCCCTAAAAAAATCCTAAATCATAAAACCCTAAAATCCTAAAAAATCCTAAACCCTAAAACCCCAAATCATAACCCTCAACCCTAAACCCTAAAAACCCTAAGAAAAAAAAATCCTAGTACCCTAAACCTTAACACCTAAAAAGCCTTAAAAACCCTAAACCCTAAACCTAAAAAAAAACCTAAACCCTAAAAACCTTAAACCTTAAACCCTAAACCCTAAACCCTAAACACTAAACTGTAAAACCCTAAACCTTAAAACCTTAAAAAAAACCCTAAACCCTTAACCCTAATCCGAAAAAAAACCTTAAATCATAAAACCCTAAAACCCTAAAAAATCCTAAACCCTAAAACCCCAAACTAAAACGCCAAACCCTAAACCCTAAACCCTAAAAAGCCTTACAAACCCTAAACCCTAGACCCTAAACCCTTAAAACCTTAAACCCTAAACCCTAAACCCTAAAAACCCAAACCCTAAAGCCCTAAAAAAATGCTTAACCCTAAACCCTAAAACCCTAAAACCCTAAACCCCAAACCCTAAACCCTAAACCCTAAAAAAACCCTAAATCCTAAAAACCTTAAACCCTAAACCCTAAACTGTAACGCCCTAAACCCTGAAATCCTAAAAAAAACCTAAGCACTAAACCCTAAACCCTAAAAACCTAAAACCTTAAAGTACCCTAAACCCTAAATTTAAACCCTAAACCCTAAAAACCCTAAAAAACCCTAAAAACACTAAACCCTAAACCCTAAACCCAAAAAACCTTAAAAAAAAACCATAAAACCTTAAACCCTAAACCCTAAAACATTAAACCCTAAACCCTAAACCCTAAAAAAAAACCCTAATACCTAAAAACCCTAAACCCTAAACCCTAAAAACCTTTAAAAAAAAACA
Organism: Dendrobium chrysotoxum; assembly: GCA_019925795.1. Lineage (NCBI taxonomy): Eukaryota > Viridiplantae > Streptophyta > Magnoliopsida > Asparagales > Orchidaceae > Dendrobium > Dendrobium chrysotoxum. The sequence continues at coordinate 30,726,056 of CM034307.1, read as the reverse complement.
CTAACCCTAAACCCTAAATGCTGAAAACCCTAAAAAAACCCTGAACCCTAAAACATAAACCCTAAAACCTAAGCCCTAAACCCTTAACCCAAAAACCCTAACCACTAAACCCTAAACCTTAAACACTAAACCCTAAATCCGTAAAAACCCTAAACCCTAAACCCTAAACCCTAAACCCTAAACCCTAAACCATAAACCCTAAAACCCCAAACCCTAAAGCCCTGAAACCTAAACCCTAAACCCTAAAACCCTAAAACCCTAAACCCTAAACCATAAACCCTAAAAAAACCCTAAATCCTAAAAACCTTAAACCCTAAACCCTAAACTGTAACGCCCTAAACCCTGAAATCCTAAAAAAAACCTAAGCCCTAAACCCTAAACCCTAAAAACCTAAAACCTTAAAGTACCCTAAACCCTAAAATTTAAACCATAAACCCTAAACCCTAAACCCTAAAAACCGTAAAAAACCCTAAAAACACTAAACCCTAAACCCTAAACCCAAAAAACCCTAAAAAAAACCATAAAACCTTAAACCCTAAACCCTAAACCCTAAAAAAAAACCCTAAAACATAAAAACCCTAAACCCTAAAAACCTTAAAAAAAACACTAACCCTAAACCCTAAACACTAAAAACCCTAAAAAAACCTTGAACCCTAAAACCTAAACCCTAAACCCTAAGCCCTAAACCCTTAACCCTAAAACCCTAACCACTAAACCCTAAACCCTAAACACTAAACCCTAAATCCATAAAAACCCTAAACCTTAAGCCCTAAACCCTAAACTCTAAACCCAAAAAACCTTAAACACTAAACCCCTAAACCCTAAACCCTAAACCCTAAAACCCTAAACCCTAAATCCTAACCCTAAACCCTAAAACCTTAAAAAACCCTAAACCCTAAAAACCTTAAACCTTAAACCCTAAACCCTGAACCGTAAACCGAAAACCGTAAAACCTTAAACCTTAAAACCCTAAAAAAATTCTAAACCCTAAACCCTAATCCCTAAAAAAACCCAAAATCATAAAACCCTAAAACCCTAAAAAATCCTAAACCCTAAAACCCCAAACCATAACCCTAAACCTTAAACCCTAAGAACCCTAAGAAAAAAAAACCCTAATACCCTAAACCCTAAACCCTAAACCCTAAAAAGGCTCAAAAACCATAAACCCTAAACTCTAAAAACCCTAAAAAAAAATCTTAAAACCCTAAACCCTAAACCCTAAAACCCTAAACCGTAAAAACACTTAAAAACCCTAAACCCTAAACCCTAATTCCTAAACCCTAAATATCCTTAAAAGAAATACCCAAAAACCTTAAACCCTAAACCCTAAACCCTAAAAATCATTAAAAACCCTAAAAATAATAAACCCTAAATCCTAAAAACCCTAAAGAAAAACCTAATACCCTAAACCCTAAACCCTTAAAACCTTAAAGCCTAAACACTAAACGCTAAACCCTAAACCCTAAACTCTAAAACCCTAAACCCTAAAATCATAAAAAAAACCCTAAACCTTAAACCTTAAAAACCCTAAACCCTAAACCCTAAACCCTATAAATACACTAAATCCTAAAACCCTAAACCTAAAAAACCCTACACTCTAAACCCTAAACCCTAAAACCCTAACCACTACACCCTAAACCCTAAATCCCTAAAAACCCTAAACCCTAAGCCCTAAACCCTAAACCCAAAAAACCCTAAACCCTAAACCCTAAACTCTAAAACCCTAAACCATAAACCCTAAACCCTAAACCCTAAACCATAAACCCTAAACCCTAAACCCTAAACCCTAAAAAAAACCCTAAACTCTAAATCGTAAACCCTAAACCTTAAAACCCTAAAAAAAACCTTAAACCCTACACCCTAATCCCTAAAAAAACCCTAAATCATTAAACCCTAAAACCCTAAAAATTCCTTAACCCTAGAACCCCAAACCATAACCCTAAACTCACAATGCTAAAACCCTAAGAAAAAAAAACCACAAAACCTAAGCCTTAAAAACCCTAAACCCTAAACCCTAAACCCGTAAAATATTAAACCCTAAACCCTAAACCATAAAACCCTAAAAAAACCCTAAACCCTAAAACCCTAAACCCTAAACCCTAAAACCATAAACCCTAAACCCTAAAAACCAAAAACCATAAAACCATAAACCTTAAAACCTAAACCTTAAACCCTAAACCCTAAAATGTAATGCCCTAAACCCTAAAATCCTATAAAAAATCCTACTCCCTAAACTCTAAACCCTAAAAAATCCCTAAACCCTAAAACCCTAAAATATCCTAAACCCTAAAACTTAAAACCCTAAAATCTAAACCATAAACCCTAAACCCCAAACCCTTAAAACCCTTAAAAACCCTAATAAATACTAAACCCGAAACATAAACCCAAAACCCAAAAAACCCTTTAAAAAAACCCTAAAATCCTAAACCATAAACCCTAAAAACCTAAACCATAAACCCTAGACCCTAAAACCCTAAACCCTAAACCCTAAACCCTAAACCCTAAAACCTAAACCCTAAACCATAAACCCTAAAACCTAAACCCTAAACCCTAAAAAAATCCCTTTACTCAAAAAACCTTAAACCCAAAACCCAAAACCCTAAATCCTAAACCCTAAACCCTAAAAATACTCGAAACCCTAAAACCCTAAAAAACCTTAAACCCTAAACCCTAAAAAAAACCCTAAACCATAAAAACCTTAAACCCAAAACCCAAAACACTAAACCCTAAACCTTAAACCCTAAACCCTAAAAACCTTAAACCCTAATCCCAAAACCCTAAGCCCTAAACCCTAAACCATAAAAATACCCAAAACCCTAATACCCTAAAACCCTAAAAAACCATAAACCATAAACCCTAAACCCTAAAAACCTTAAAAAAATCCTAAATCCCTAAACCCTAAAAACCCTAAAAAACCCTAAACCCTAAACCCTAAACCCCAAAAATACCCAAAACCCTAAAACCCTTAAACCCTAAAAAACTATAAACCATAAACCCTAAACCCTAAAAACCTTAAACAAAAAAACCTAAACCCTAAAAACCCTAAAAAACCCTAAAACCTAAACCCTAAACCCTAAACCTAAAACCTAAACCCTAAACCCTAAATCGTAAACCCTAAACCCTAAACCCTAAACCCTAAAAAAATCCCTAAACCCTAAAAACCTTAAACCCAAAACCCAAAACCTACAACTCTAAACCCTAAGCCTTAAACCCTAAACCCTAAAACCTTAAACCCTAAACCCAAAACCCAAAACCCTAAACCCTAAACCCTAAACCCTAAAAAAAATCCTAAACCCTAAAACCCTAAAAAAAATCCTAAACCCTAAAACCCTAAAAAACCTTAAACCATAAAACCCTAAACCCTGAAGCCCTAAACCCTAAATACTAAAAATCCAAAAAACCCTAAAAAACCCAAAACCCAAAACCATAAACCCTAAACCCTAAACCCTAAAAACCCTAAACCCTAAACCCTAAACCATAATCCCTAAACTTTAAGCCCTAAACCTCAAAACCCTAAAAACCCCTGAGCTAGAGTGGACGCGAGCGAGGGTTTCTTGGAGCTTTCTTGGTGGCAATTTTCGAGCATTCTTCTCCTTCTCCGATGGAATTCATTCTTTGCTTGGTTTAATCATTCGGTTAGCATTACTTACTCTTCCTCTAGTTGTAGTCTTTTTTGTTTTAGCTTTTTTGTATGGCGTTAGACCCTTTTAGGGTCTCGACGGTTAATCAGATGAATGAAGATCCTCCTCAGATCTTCTGGAATGGAGATATCAATTTACCTACTGAATATGTTTCTATTTTCAATCCTTCCATTGAATTGAAGAATGTTAAGTTTGCTTCGGATTCTTCAAAATCTTCTAACCGCAAAGAGGTTTTATCGAATCCTGTTTCTAATTTACCTATAAAAGCTATTTTTCCTAAATCTTTTAAGGATGCTTTGGCAGATTCAGAAAAAAATCTTAGTTCTGCTATTAATATTTCTTCTACTTATGTGAATGGTATGCCGGATTTATTACTCTCTGATGAGGATTTACTTAAACTAGTTGAACCATATAAGTTTTCTTTAGTTGAAAAGTTTACATTTCGTAGACCATATATGGAGGAAATTACAAAGTTTTTTTATTCATTGAAACTTACTGGAACTTTTACGGAGAATCTTCTTGATGCAAGACAAGTCTTGATTAATTTGTCTAATGATCTTGATTATAGTAGAATCTTTTTTAGGATATCTTATTATGTTAGGAATTGTCAAATGACACTTCTTAAGTGGTCTCCTAATTTTGGCATTCATGCGGAATCACCTTTTTATCCAGTGTTGATTTCTTTACCTAATTTACGCATTCATTTTTTTAATGTGCAAATGTTACAAGCTATAGGCTCTCTTTTTGGGAGGCCTTTACAAATTGATCAAGCTACGGCTAATAGATCAAGGCATTCTGCGGCAAGAATTTTTGTGGAAATTGACATTACGAAAGAGTATGCTAAAGAAATATGGCTGGGTTCTAAAATGGCTGGTTATTCTCAAAAGGTTGACTTCGATAAGTTTCCTCTTTTCTGTTCTCATTGCAAATTACATGGTCATGAAAAGGATAATTGTTTTATTTTAAATCCTTATTTGCAAGGAAAAAATGAGACCAAGCAAAGTCCTGGTGGGAATCTTTCTCTTACTTCTAATTCTTCTCCTAAGTCTCCTTTTAAAGAACAAATTTCTACTAATTCTTTAAATGAATATTTAAAGAATGTTGAAGATGAATTGAAAGAACTTAAAGATTATAATAATGTTAGTGAACCTAACATTATTTTGGATGTTTTAAATTCTTCTGTTCAGGAGAAGAAATTGGAAATGGTTCTTTATGATGAAAATGTTGTTTTAAAGAATGGTAGTGTTATGGATATTGATGCTAATGTGCTTTTACATTCTGATTACATTATTTTATTTCCTGAGAAGGTTTCTTATGGAGAAGATTGTGGAAATGAGAAAGAAAAGTGTGATGTGAATAAAGCCTCTTCTTCCTGTGAGGTAATTTCTTCTAAAAATTGTGTTGAAAAGGATTTTGAAGAAGGTGAAATCGACTCGTCTTCTTTTAGTGATTATGATTTAGCTGTTAACAAGTCGAAATTTTCCTCTATTTATAATACTCGACAGAAAAATAAGAATCTCAAAGGTTTCAAAGGTTCAAAAAATTTGGCTAAAGTCTAACTCTTTTCATAAATAATTAATAATTTTTTACTTTGGAATGTTAGAGGGATTGGCTCTTCCTCTGTAAAGAATAGAGTTAGGAATTTATGTCCTCTTCATTATATTGAATTTCTTGTTATTATTGAACTTATGATATGTGTTTCCAAGATTAATAATACTGCTAGATTATTAGGTTTCAAAAATTTCTTTTCTAATTCTTCTAGTAAGATTTGGTTTTTTTGGTCTAAAAATGTCTCATTAGAAATTATTGATGATTTTCACCAAGTGGTTAATGTCTCTATTTCTTATTTTGATGTTTATGTTAAAGGATCTTTAGTTTATGCTTCTTGTAATCGTTTTAAAAGAAAAACTCTTTGAAATCAAGTCATTTCTTTTTCTTCGAATATTGATGATCCTTGGTTTGTGGGAGGAGATTTTAACACTATCCTCCATGCTAATGAGAGGAAAGGTGGTTGTCCTCCTAATATGCACTCTATGGAAGATTTCTCTAACATGATTATTGATTGTAATCTTGTGAATATAGGTTATATGGGATCAAATTTTACTTGGAATAATGGTAGATTATGGCAACGGTTAGATAGAATTTTATTTAACCATCTTTGGATTGCTAAATGGCCGGTTACTTTGGTTGAACATCTAAGTAGAAGTTTATCTGAACATTGTCCTTTATTAATTTCCATTAAAAAGGAGAATAATGTTTTTAATTATATTCCTACTTTTAGATTTCAGAATATGTGGATTCAACATATTAATCTTTTTAAGGTGGTGGAAGCTAACTGGTATGCCCATCTTGCTCCTGATAACTATGTTCATGGCATGATTAGATTTTGGTTGAAGTTAAAAAGGCTTAAGCATTATCTTAATTGGTGGAATAAGCATCACTTCAAAAAATTATTTGCTAACATTAAAGAAATGGAAAAGAAGGTTTGTGTTGCAAATCTGGTTTTGATGATGACAAACATGTTTCCAGTGTGTTTTGCTTGGCTAACCCGTTTCAGGTATAAAAGATCACGAGCCACTCAAGCTAACTCAAGATCGGGTCCAAGTGTGTCCAATGTACTATTTTTCTTCTTCTTAAGTCAATTATAATGTAACTGATCCCCCAGCTAAGTAACTTTGCACACACACACTGAGGGGGAGAGCTTGAGTGAATTAGAGTTTCTGTTCATTTTTTATTCAGTTCATCCTGGACGATATTCACATCGTCCTGGACGATATTCACATCGTCCTAAACGATATTCACATCGTCCTGGACGATCAGGTAAAAATAGAAACCCTAATTAGGGAGACTAAGTTAAGAGGGTCTGATTAAGCAGATTGTTATGGGGGATCTTTGGATCATACAGGACGATATACTCAAATAAAAAATTCTTAGCCACCAGATCAAGTTAGGCAAGTTTTTATTTTAAGTTATTTGGTCTGATCAACCTGGACGACACGTGTATCATCCTGGACGATTCAGTAGAATCATGCCTAATTTAATCTAGTAATTAAGGAAAAAAAATTATTTTTGATTGATACGATCATATCGTCTTGGACGATCGCAGGATCATCCCGGACGATCATGATCGTCTAGTGCATTTTAGTTGTACGACCCGAACTATGTATAGGACAATTTGGGCACTTTTTAAACTAATCATACAGGACATATCCCTAACATCCTGGACGATCAAGTCATTTTTTGGTCGTCCAGCATAAGTTTCTCTAGACGACCCGAACTGTCTTCTGGACGATATTCCTTGATTTGCACTAATCATCCCGGACAATCGCAGGATCGTACGGGATGATATGAACAATTTTTTCTACTGATCATCCCGAAGAGCCAGATCGTCCAGGCTGAAACAGCTGATTTTGAACTGATCGTATAGGATGATCTAGAGATCATCCTGGATGATCTTGGCCGACTAGTTGAGATTTAGGGCAAATTTTAAGCGCTCCTATAAAAGATATTTTTCTTCTAACAAGAAAAATCTTTTGCCACTTTCCTTCCTAGAGAGAGAGAGAGAGGATCTTGTGAGGGGGAGTTGTGAGGGATTCACTAAGGTTACTCCAAGCACGGATCAGAGTCATCTTCTCTGCTCGTCGTCTTTCATCTAGTTGGTGTTCATTATGGGAGGATCATTTGCAAGAAGATCCGGGGTTCTCTGCCCGCTTCAGGTGAAAGCAAAAGGAGGTCGGGTTCTCTGCCTCACCGTGTGGTGAAAAGGAGGTTTTGTACAGGCTTCTCCGCCTTACTGTGGGAGCAAAAGGAGAGACAGTTTTTGTTTAGTGCAATACCCAGAGGGGAGGCTCCGGGGAGTGGACGTAGGTCAAGTTAACCGAACCACTATAAAATCTGGTTTGCTTTTCTGATTCTATTCTGCACTTTACTTTTCTGATATTAACTGCTTGGGTGAATATCTGTGATTGATCTTTTCGTTCTTGTTTACTTGTTTCCGCTGTAAAGTATCGAAAAGATTTTTCTGTTCCTCGTAAAATTTTTAAATAACCAATTCACCCCCCCTCTTGGTTAGCCTTGGGACTAGTTCACTAGGGCTTAACATCCCTATCAAACTTTTAAGTGGTATCAGAGCGGGATTTAAAATTTAGGTTTAAAAACTTTAGAATTTGATCCATGGCTAACTATAACAATCGTAATACTGCTGAAGGTTATTATATTACAACACCACCGTTGTTTGATAATCTTCCTTTTGATTTTTGGAAAACACGCATGTCTACTTTTCTTCAATCGATTGACTATCGCATGTGGATGTTAGTTAAGGATGGATACGAACCACCTTTTAGATTGATTAACAATGTGAAAACTGAACTCCCGTTTGTAGATTGGACTTTTGATGATCGTGATTTAGCACAGTTAAATGCAAAATGTTTGAACTGTTTCGTTTGTGCTTTAAAATCTGAAGACTATATATGAGTTTCTACTTGTACAACGGGTAAAGAAATCTGGGATAGATTGTGTATAACATATGAAGGTACAACTGAAGTCAAACAATCTAGGTTAAACATCTTGTTACATGATTATGAACTTTTTCGCATGAAACCTAGTGAGACGATTTCAGAAATGTACACAAGGTTCACACAAATCGTTACCTCTTTGCATACTCTAGGAAGAGAACTAACTAATTACGAAAGAGTGAACAAAATTCTTAGATGTTTGCCTGCTTCTTACGATGCTAGGATTACTACGATCATGGAATCTAAAGATTTAAATACTTACTCTATTGATAGCTTACTTGGATTACTCATTGCTTACGAGCAAGGCGTGAACCAAAGACAACTTGATGCAGGTGAACGAAAGAAGGAAAAGACAGTGGCGCTAAAGGCTAAAGATTCAGATGCTAGCACTTTCGGGTCTGATAGCGATGATGTTTCCTTAATCACAAGGCAATTCAAGAGCTTTCTAAGGAAGAGGAATAAGAATTTTCAAAACTGGAACAAATGTAAGACTAGTAGAAACTTTAAAGGTTCATCTGAATCTGTTTGTTTTGAAAGCAGGAGCCTGGACACATAAAGGTAGATTATCCTACACTCAAGGCTCACCCAAGCAAGGAGAAGGGTGAGGAGAAACCAAAGTTCAGAAAGGATAAGAAGCGGATTTAGAAGGCATTCTGGGCAGACTCTGCATCCGACTCTTCTGAGACTGAAGCTAAAGAGGAGGAAACAAACTTGTGTCTAATGGCTGATGATCACCCTGGTCAGTCGGACAAGGAAGAGGTATGTGAGCTTACTTACGATCAATTATTTAAAGTATCTGAAAAAATTCTTGCATCATATAGGAAGCTTAAGAAAGTCCATGCTAACTTGAAACTGGATTATCTGACTTTGCAAAAAGAGCATGATGTGTTGATTAAGGATCATTCCACTATTGATAGTAATCACATGCCTTTACTAGATGAGTTTGATAAACTGAATAGAAAGCATTCTGATTTAACTGTTGAGCATGATGCATTAAAAATATCGCATGTTGATTTAGAAGCTGCCTTTAAGAAATTGAAAGATATGGCATGTGATTTAGAAAGTAATGAAAATGCAAGAACTTTTGAGATTGCTAGTCTTAACAAGGAGAATAAATTTTTAAGAGTGAAAATTACTGCTTTTGAAAAGAACAAAAAACAACCTACTTTTGAACAGTTTTATGCACCGCCGCCTTTTAAAAAATCTGTTGCAAGTTCATCAAAGCATGTTTCATACACTTCTAGGAAGAGGCACTATCACTCACGACGTTTAGTTAATCCTTTTCCTGGTGTTAGATGTTTTTCATGTGGCATGTTAGGACACATTTCCCACACCTGCACTGTTCACCGTAGTACACATTGGGTGTGGAGACCCAAACTACCTGTTTCACAACACAGCACGCACGCATTGTATTCTTCTTTTCATAAGAAGGAACCCAAACCTGTTTGGGTTCCTAAGACTGATGTTTGATATTTTTATAGGGGTGCTCTCACACAAGACCTCGTGAGAGCATGTGGTACCTGGACAACGGATATTCTAGACACATGACTGGAGATGCAAATCAGTTCATTTTGCTGGAGGCCAGAGCTGGAGGCAAGGTTACACTTGGAGATAACACCACCAGAAAGGTGGTAGGCACAGGTATAATTGGTGATTCAAAGAATTTTATGATTGATAATATTTTGCTTGTAGATGGACTGAAACACAAATTGCTGAGCATCAGTCAACTTTGTGATGAGGGATACAACATCAAATTCCTACCCACTGGCTGCATTTTAAGCTTAAATGATGAAGTTGTTTTGTAGGGGCAAAGGATCAACAACGTCTATAAGCTGGATGTAAATTGCATTAAATCTGATAATTTGAGGTTACCCAAAGGAATAATTCGAGGATCAACAATGTCTACAACCTCTAGATCTTTAGAAGTTCTTCACATGGACCTTTTTGGACCCATTAGCACTGCTAGCTTAGGGGGGAGAGTCTATGGGTTTATGATTGTAGATGATTATTCGAGGTTCACTTGGGTGAAATTTTTGTCACATAAATCTGAGTCATTTGATGAGTTTAGATCTTTCTCTACTTGGATTCAGAAGAAGTTAGGATGTGAGATTATTACCATCCATAGTGATCACGGAGGGGAGTTTGAAAATGAAAGATTTGGAAGTTTTTGTGAGGAGCAAGGGATTAGTCATAATTTTTCAACTCCTAGGACCCCTCAGCAGAACGGGGTAGCTGAATGGAAGAACAGGACCTTAGTGGAAGCCGCTAGAGCCATGCTTACCGAGTATTCACTTCCAAAATACTTTTGGGCTGAAGCGGTGAACACTACCTGTTATGTGCTGAATAGGGTGAATGTGAGAGGCAAACTGAACAAGACACCTTATGAGATCATTAAGGTTAGAACTCCAAACCTGTCCCACCTCCATGTCTTTGGCTGTAAGGTTTTCATTCTGAATAACGGGAAGTCACCCTTAGGAAAATTTGACCCCAAATCTAATGAAGGAGTGTTCTTAGGATATTCAAGTGTGGGGAAATCCTTTAGGGTGTTCAATAAGAGCACTTTGGTGGTGGAAGAAATAATCCATATAGTGTTTGATGAATCTAATCCTGAGGAGTCTAGATCTGAAGTAGAAGATGAAGAGGTTGGTGAGGTTACCCAAGGGTTTGGAAATGCAAATCTGGAGGAGAGCGTAGAACCTCAAACAACATTGCCTAGAGATTAGAGATATTCTTCGAGTCATCCTAAAGAACTGATCTTAGGAGACCCTTCTGAAGGTGTTAGGACTAGGCATGGACTTCAAAAGGAAGTAAACCATTCTACCTTCATCTCAATGACTTAACCCACCAACATCAATCAAGCCCTCTCAGATGAGTTTTGGATTTTAGCTATGCAGGAAGAATTAAATCAATTTGTAAGGAATGATGTTTGGGAGTTAGTAGAGAGCCCTAGAAATCAAAGTATTGTGGGAACCAAGTGGGTCTTTAAGAATAAGATGAATGATTCTGGTGTGGTGGTGAGAAATAAGGAAAGATTGGTGGCTAAGGGGTATAATCAGATAGAAGGGATTGATTTTGAGGAGACTTTTGCCACTGTAGCTAGATTGGAAGCCATTAGAGTGCTAGTAGCCTTTGCCTGTTATGAGGGATTTAAGCTGTTTCAAATAGATGTCAAGAGTGCCTTTTTAAATGGGGTAATAAAAAAAAGTATTTTTGTAGAACAACCCCCAGGTTTTGAGAGTTCCTAATATCCAAATCATGTTTATAAATTAAAAAAAGGCCTTATATGGATTGAAACAAGCACCCAGAGCTTGGTATGAGAGGCTTAGCACATTCCTGTTAGAAAGAGAGTTTGTTTAGGGGAGCGTAGACACTACCATTTTTTTGAGGAGATTAGGGAATGACTTACTCATTGTCCAGATCTATGTTGATGATATAATTTTTGGATCTTCTGATAAATATTTATGTGATGAGTTTTCTAAAATAATGAGTAAGGAGTTTGAGATGAGTATGATGGGAAAATTGTCCTACTTTTTGGGGTTTAGCATAAGGCAAACGGATGATTGAACCTTTCTCAATAAATCTAAATACACTAAGGACATTTTAAAGAAATATGAAATGGATAAAGCCAAGCCAATCAATACTCCCATGACCTCCTCAGTTCAGTTAGATAAGGATTCAAGTGAAAAATCTGTTGATCAGAAGAAGTATAGAGGAATAATAGGATCACTGCTTTACCTGACTGCTAGCCGACCTGATATCATGTTTAGTGTCTGTCATTGTGCTAGGTTTCAGGCTGATCCTAAAGAGTCCCACCTGACTGCTGTTAAGAGAATTCTTAGATATCTTTTAGGGACCCCAAACCTAGGAATCTGGTACCCTAGGCACAACACCTCTTTTGAGATCATGGGATATTCTGATTCTGACTTTTGCGGGGTGTAGGGTTGATAGAAAGAGCACTTCTGGAACTTGTCAATTCATAGGAAAGTCTCTAGTCTCCTAGTCTAGTAGAAAATAGAACTCAGTTGCACTTTCCACTACTGAAGCTGAGTACATTGCTTTAGGAAATTGTGTGGCCCACGTTTTTGATTTAGGTTTACCTGTTCGCACAATTTCTGTTATGTGTGATAATACTAGTGCCATATGTATCTCTAGGAATCCAATCCAACATTCTAGGACCAAACACATTGATATAAGGCATCACTTCATTAGGGACCATGTTACAAAAGGGGACATTGAGCTACATCATGTAGAAACTGAAAATCAGCTGGCAGACATATTCACTAAACCATTGGCCTTTGACTCATTCAGCATTTTGAGAACCAGATTAGGAGTGATTGATATAAATGCTTGATTCTTATGACTGTTGATTTCTGATTATTCTGATTGTTATTCTATTTTCTGTTAGTTAGTTTTTTAGTTATTTGATTTGATTATTTTCGTTCAGTTATTTTTAGTTTTTATTCTTCTATTTTCTGTTTTAGCTTTAGTGACAGTTTAATTTGACTATTTATTTTGATATGGTTTAGTTTTTACCGGTTTTATTTACTGATTCATCTCGTTTATCTACTGTCTCATGTGTTTGAAAATCAAAAAGAAAAATGGATTTCTGACTAAGAGTTTTGCCTTGTTTTATCTGAAAGCTTGTAAGCAGTGATTGATTCTACTGGATCTGTTAAAGGGTAGAAATGTTGATGATTGTTTCTCTTCCTCTAACTCCTTTACTAGTGTATGGTTTCTTTTGGATAAAAATCTTTTTCAAAATTAAAACATTAGTTTTTGAAATAGAGATTTGTTCTATCTTCCTTTAGTAATCTACCTCATATGAATAGTATTTTCAAAGTCTTGAGTCACTATTATGATTTTCTAAACAAAATGTTTGCATTTATCACATGATGTATGGCTTTTATTTTGTAAATCATTCTTCCTTATTGTGGAGAGTCATCTCCTATGTCTGGAAGATAATTTCATAGCTGAGACTCTTTAATGATTATGAAAAGGATAAAGCTTACAAAAGATGCACAGTGCGCCAAATAAATTAAAAAAGAGGCATAAAATGAGCCCAAAACTGAAAAGATGTAAAATTGCCAAATTGGATACACAAAGTGCCAACCAAATTGAAAAAGAGGCACAAAATGAGCTCAAACCAAGGTTTCTTCCCTTTCAGATTGTTAAATGTCTTAGAAAAATCCGTGCGCCACTTAATATTTTCAAAAGCTTGAGTTTTGAAATCCTGATTTCTGATTCCTTACTTTGTAACACTATTATATCAGATATTTTTCTGGAACGAGGCTTGAAAGGATCTCTTTTCAAATCTAATTTCTTTTCTTCTAAATCGGATTTTTGTTTTGAAAGAGGTTTGCATCGATAAGGTGCCCGGGGTCGGAGTTACGAAAGTTTATTTTTCCAACCTTTTCTGTATTTCAGCGCTGTCAATCATCTTCTTATTGGTTTTTGGATCAAAAATCAAGGGAGAATTCTGTTTTACTGGAGCAGACTGGTCAAAAGAAAAAAAATTGTTATTTTATTCCATCTTCTTATTCCAAGTTTTCTTCATTATTTGTTTTGTTTTTTTATTTTATTTTACTGGTTGTATTTTTGGGATCCTTATCTGTCATCTCCATCCTCCATCATTTTCTGTTTTCTTCACATCGTCCTGGACGATACCCCGATCATCCTGGACGATCCTCTTGGTCCTGGATGATCCAAACATCATCCTAGATGATCCATTCAAAATCGTCCCCACATTGCTCCTACTGCTGAGAAACACCAATTTTTGGTGATCGTCCTGGATGATCCATATATCATCCTAGACGATATGATCCATATCCTCCTAATATGAACCATATCCTCCTCATCTGATCAAATGACTGATATTGCACCAATTATTGTCCATCGTCCTGGACGATCCACTTTATCGTCCTGGACGATCCACATGTCAAGCCGCTGGACGATTCGAATTCGGCCCGTCCGACATATTTATTGCATATCCTCCTGGACGATCCACCTAATCATCCTGGATGATACTTTTCGTCAACGGTCGTCCAGCCTGACTCCTCGGGGCAATCGTCTGTGTCTAATCGTCCTAGACGATCGGACCGCTTTTTTGACCAATTGTCCTGGCCGTAATTATTGGACCTATCGTCCTGGACAATCTCGCGATCGTACGGGACGATCAGGACAAATTCTATTTAAACAGCCATTTTCTTAAGGATTTTCCACACTCTTTCTTCCAATCTTACTCTACTTCCCTTCACTCTTGATTTCTAATGGCTGGTGGCAAACGCTCACGACAAAAGGGTGCGAGTTTCTCTCGGGGACATGTTGATCCTCGCTTCCCAAATGCAGCCGATCAGGCTGCTTTCAAGTGCTATCGTGTCATGGGGATCACGCATTCTGAAATAGTAAATCCCCGCACCCTCACCTATCCTATTCTTGATCTGTTCGCACACTCCTCCCTCACCTTCATCCTGACCTTAGCCTTTCTTTTTAATCTTGAACTCCTTCAAATTTTCTTTGCCAATTTGCACATTTCCGTGGACTATTCCACTCTTCGCTCATACGTCAATCAACGTCCCATGGAACTAACTACCCATGATTTTCATAATATTCTTAACCTTTCTATCACTGGTGACAAACTCCACACGCTAATCACTGATCCTGACTATGATTGGAGTGTCGCTAATCACTTCCTTCGTAATACAAATGTACCCTATCATGACAACGCTTGCACTTCACTTCTTAAGGACGCACAGACAATTCAGCATGTCCTTCATTCCTCCATCATTCCAAAGGCGGGGGATCAAATTCACATCACCCCGTTACTGTCCTTGACCACATACTACATCATGGCCCGTATAGAGTTTAATGCCTCTGACCTTATTATCCGATACATAGAACACCTCACCACTATTAGAGATCTGGGTCACAGGCGTCGCCCAAATCTAGCTTTAGGTCATCTCATTCATTATGGTTTAGAAATAAAATAGGACCTTCAGTATCCTGTCCCTCCTGATGTCCCTCCTTCTTTCTTCACAAACAACTCATTCCACGTCCTACACAGCACCCGACTACATCTGGAGCCCGCCTCGAATGTTGAGGAGGAAGAGTAAGAGGCAATTCCAGTTCCTGCTACACCCGAGGCACCTACTCCCCTTCTCATTGCCTCTCCCTTTGACAACCTGGTGCAGCGCTTCGATCAGTGGGAGGCCAGATTCGACTCCTATGTGGTTGCCTAGGAGCAGCGGCACGCCGAGGATATCCAATGCTTCACTAACTATGCTGCGCAGCAGCAACAACAGCATGACCAGGACATTGCCTGGATTGGAGCCCATTTTCAAGCCATTCACCACTATTTCAACCCACCACCGCCACCTCCTTCCGATTAGGATCTGCCTCCGTTCTAGTTTTTTGTTTTTTAGTTGTTTTCTTTTCTGTTATGTACTGATGTTTTAGTATTTTTGTTTACCCTCCTACTTTTTGTGATGTCAAAAGGGGGAGTCAGTTGTAGTCGTTTCTGTTTTTTGTTATGTGTTATGTTTCCTGTATTAATTTAGTTGTTAAATGAAAGTTTAAAAAAATATTAGTTTTCGATCACCTAGTTATTTTTTATTTTCAAACTACTGTACAAATGTTTGCCATCATCAAAAAGGGGGAGATTGATGCAAATCTAGTTTTGATGATGACAAACATGTTTCCAGTGTGTTTTGCTTGGCTAACCCGTTTCAGGCACAAAAGATCACGAGCCACTCAAGCCAACTCAAGATCAGGTCCAAGTGTGTCCAATGTATTATTTTTCTTCTTCTTGAGTCAATTATAATGTAACTGATCCCCCAGCTAAGTAACCTTGCACACACACACTAGGGGGAGAGCTTGAGTGAATTAGAGTTTCTGTTCATTTTTTGTTCAGATCGTCCTGGACGATATTCACATCGTCCTGGATGATCAGGTAAAAATAGAAACTCTAATTAGAGCGACTAAGTTAAGAGGGTTTGATTAAGTAAATCATCCTGGATGATCTTTAGATCGTATGGGACGATATGCTCAAATCAAAAATTCTCAGCCGCCAGATCAAGTTAGGCAAGTTTTTATTGTAAGTTATTTGGTCTGATCGTCCCGGACGATACGTGTATCATCCTGGACGATTCAGTACAATCATGCCTAATTTAATCTGGTAATTACGGAAAGCAATTTATTTTTGATTGATACGATCATATCGTCCTGGACGATCGCAGTATCGTCCCGCACGATCATGATCGTCTAGTGCATTTCAGTTGTTCGACCCGAACTGTGTATAGGACGATTTGGGCACTTTTTGAACAAATCATACAGGATGATATCCTTATCATCCTGGACGATCAAGTCATTTTTTGGTCGTCCAGCACAAGTTTCTCTGGACGACCCGAACTGTCTTCTGGATGATATTCCTCGATTTGCACAAATCATCCCGGACGATCGCAGGATCGTACGAGACAATATGAACAATTTTTTCTACTAATCGTCCAGAAGAGCCAGATTGTCCAGGCTGAAACAACTGATTTTGAACTGATCGTACAGGACGATCTAGAGATCGTCCCGGACGATCTTGGCCGACCAGTTGAGATTTAGGGCAAATTTTAAGCCCTCCTATAAAATATATTTTTCTTCCAACAAAAAAAATCTTTTACCACTTTCCTTCCCAAAGAAACCCTAGAGAGAGAGTTTCAGAGAGAGAGAGAGGATCTTGTGAGGGGGAGTTAGTGAGGGATTCACTAAGGTTGCTCCAAGCACGGATTAGAGTCGTCTTCTCCGCTCGTCGTCTTTCGTCTAGTTGGTGTTCGTTGTGGGAGGATCGTTCGCAAGAAGATCCGGGGTTCTCTGCCTGCTTTAGGTCGAAGCAAAAGGTGGTCGGGTTCTCTGCCTCACCGTGTGGTGAAAAGGAGGTTTTGTACAGGCTTCTCCGCCTTGCTGTGGGAGCAAAAGTAGAGACACTTTTTGTTTAGTGCAATACCCGGAGGGGAGGCTCCGGGGAGTAAACGTAGGTCAAGTTGACCAAACCACTATAAAATCTGGTTTGCTTTTCTGATTCTGTTCTGCACTTTACTTTTCTGATATTAACTGCTTGGGTGAATATCTGTGATTGATCTTTTCGTTCTTGTTTACTTATTTCCGCTAGAAAGTATCAAAAAGATTTTTCTATTCCTCATGAAATTTTTAAATAACCAATTCACCCCCCCCCCCTCTTGGTTAGCCTCGGGACTAGTTCACTAGGGCTTAACAGCCCTATCGAACTTTTAGTTTGTGAGCTTGAGAATTTGGCTATGAATGACCCTATTTTTTTTAAATGAGTTGAATATTGCTAAAGATCAGCTTACTAATTTTCAGGATATGGAAGAAACTTTTTGGAAACAAAAAGCTTCTGCTCATCATGTTTCTGAGGGGGATAGAAATATAAATATTTTCATGCTCTTGTGAACAAAAAGAAAGCCATTAATCATATTAATAAAATCAGAAATCATGATGGGGAATGGATTTCTGACTCTTTGCTTTCTGATTCTGCTATTAATCATTTCTCCAATATTTTTTGTAGTAATGTTAATGTTCAACAATTATCTTACTCTTTTCTAATTGATAGTACTATTTCTTTTAAAGAAAATATTTCCCTGACATGTAATCCTTCGGAAGATGAGATATATTTTGCTTTAATGTCTATGGATGGTGAGTCTACTACTGGTTCGGATGGCTTCACTACCCTGTTCTTTCAAAAATGTTGGCATGTTATTAAGAAGGATTTAATTGATGTTATTTTTGATTTTTTTAATGGTAATGCTACTCCTAAGTACTTAACTTCTACGGCTATTATTTTGATTCCTAAGAAGGAAAATACTGAAAGGTGGGATGAGTTTAGATCTATCAGTTTATGCACTTGTTTCAATAAACTTATTTCCAAGATTTTGGCTAGGAGATTTTGGCCTTTATTGCCTAATATTATTTCTTTAAACCAAACTGATTTTGTTAAGGGTAGATTAATTTTTGATAACATATTGCTTACCTAAGAACTTGTGCATGATCCGGATTTTAGAGTTAGAGGTGGTAATATGTTATTCAAAATTGATATTTCTAAAGCCTATGATACTATTTCTTGGAAATTCTTATGCAATGTTTTATCCCTCTTTGGTTTTTCTAAAACATTTGTTAATCTTGTTAAAAATTTGGTGGGTAATGTCTGGTTTTCGATTGTGATAAATGGTGCTTCTTATGGTTTTTTTCATTCCTCTCATGGAATTAGGCAAGGAGATCCATTATCTCCTTCTCTTTTATTATTGCTGATGATTTCATTATTTTTTGTAATGGTAGCATTCATCATATTAGGAGAATTAAAAAGTTCTTTGATTATTTTTATTTGGAAAGTGGTTTAGCTATTAATGAATCTAAAAGTTCTTTTTTTACTTCTAAATTTATAGCTTTGCCTAAGATCAATAGAATTTTTGCTATTACTAAATTTTCTCATCAAAGTTTGCCTTTTAAATACCTTGGTGCTCCTATTTATAAAGGTTTGAAAAAATATCATCTTTTTGATGAAATAATTCAAAAAATTTGTAATAGTATTTCTTCTTGGGAGCTTCATTTCTTGTCATATGGTGGTAGACTTACTATTCTTAAAAGCACTCTTAATTCAATGGCATTTCATTTATTCCAAGTTATTAAGCCTAATGTGGCTAATGTTTTGAGAATGGAAAGAATCCTTAATAAGTTTTTTTGGGGTTCTAGAACTAATGTGAAAAGAATGCATTGGGCTTCTTGGAATAAGCTTTGTGGTCCTTTAAATGAGGGTGGTTTAGGGTGTAAGACTTTATCTGATTCTATTATTGTTTCTTCCTTAATAATGTGGTGGAACTTTAGGAAAAATAATAGTCTTTGGGCTTCTTTTTTGCATTCGAAATACTGTCAAGGAAAACATCCTTTATGTTGTTTTTATAAACATGGGGATTCTTCTATTTGGAAGAGATTGTGTTCTATTAATTACAAGATGGAATCTCTTATTTGTTGGGGTATTATTTCTGGTAACTCTTTCTTTTGGAAAGACAATTGGCTTTTGGACAAATCTCTTGATAGTATGCTAAATACTACTTCTATTTCTTCTGTTAAAGTCAGCAGTTTTTTAATTAATAAGACCTGGAATTTGGACGCTTTACTTGACCTGGTTCCTAGAGATATTGCTTTTAGAATCTCTGCTTTAGATGTGCATAGTGAGAAGAAAGATCAAAATTTATTTAAACCTTCTTATAATGGTAGTTTTATTTTTAAAGAGGCTTGGAACTACATTCGATTTAAATCTGATAAAACTGTTGTGTTTGAGAAAATATGGAGCAATAATATCCCTACTTCTTATTCTATTTTGATTTGGAGAATTTTAAATTCCGGTTGACTCTATTCTTTGGAATAAAGTTTTCTCATTCCTTTTAAGTGTCTTTGTTGCTTTCATATTGAAAATATTAATCATGGTTTTATTAGTGGTCCTATTGCTGCTAGAGTTTGGCTTTGGTATGATAATTTCTTTAGAACTAATTTTTTTACTGGTCACTTAAGCTTAAATCATTTTCTTACTTTCATCTTCCATAATACTGTTAAAGGGCATATTAGAATCATTGTGGCTATTTGTCTGATTTGGTTTATGTGGATGGATAGAAATGATGCTAAGTACAGGAATATGCCTATGAATCATAAAAGGATTGTTGCCAGAACTTTGGATAAGATTAATTGTCTTCATAAGGCTAACTTAATTAAGAATAGCCAGTTCTGTGGTGTTAAGTTTGTTATGAATAAGCTTAATGAAAACTATATTGAAAATTTTTCTGAAGTCTCTTTTAAATTTGTGTTTTGGAAAAAACCTTCTGAGAATTTTATCAAAGTTAATACTGATGGCTCTGTTTATAAGGATAAAGCTGGTTATGCTGGTATTCTTAGAGATCAAAATGGCAACTTGATTCTTGCTTTTGCTTCTCCCATGGAAAACTGTAATGCTATTTATGCTGAATTGTTGGCCATTCATAAAGCTCTTCAAATTTGTTTATCTAAAGGTTTATTTAGAATTTGGATTGAAGTTGATGGTTTATTAGTTATTCATTTCATTATTCATAATAGTTTTGGTAATTTTGATCATTACTATGTTCTCCAAGATATTAAAAAGATGTTATCTCATTTTGACTTTAAAATCTCTCATATTTGGAGAGAACGAAATTCATGTGCTGATTTTTTGGCCAAAACTGGAGCGGATCTGCAACAATTTACTTTATCTTCCAGATATAATATACCTTTTCTTTTGAAAGGTTTAATCAATCTTGATAAAACTGGTTTGCCTTATATTTGTTCTAAGTTCTAATGTTGTTTTTTTGCTGATTAGTTTGGGTGTTTGGTTGAATTTGGCAATGGTGTATTTCTTTAATCTATTATGGAAGAATAATTTACGATTTCTCTATAGATTGGCTTGGTGCTTGTGGTTTCTGCTGGTTGGTTATTATGGTTGGTGGGGTCGGTTTTTGGTTTATTGGCAGGTTGTTTGGTGTTGGTGGCTGGTGGGTTTTGGTTTGGTGGTCGGTTTAGCTGTGGTTGGTTCGTTGTTGGCTGGTTGGTTGTTGTGAGGAGTTGGTGGGTTGTAGTGGTGTTTTGGTGGATTGCTGGTTCTTTGTTCCTTAGCTCTTTCTCTAATTGGCCTTTCATTAGAGTTTATTGGCATTTTATCTCTTCCATAAGTGGTTTTTTTAGATACTGCACTGTACTGAGCCATTCATTTCTACCTCTTTTATCTTTTTTTTGGTTATTTAATTTCTTGGTTGTTTGGTTAGTTTATTTTTGCAGGTAGATCTTTCGTGCTAATTGTGGATCTTGGTAGCATTTGGTTTTGAGGTTTGTTGTTTGATCAAGCTGTGGATTTTGGGCTGCTGCTTGGTGCTGTTGGTGTTTTTTATTTTTTTCTCTTATTTGGCTCTTAGTATGTATCTAGGTTTATTTGAATTTTTAGCTTAGGACTTTTGGCTCTTAGGTTTATTTTTATTTTTATTGTAGCTCGGTTAAGCAGTAGTGAGCTAAAAGTTCTTTAAAGACTCTTGTAATCCTTTTCTTGAACAAACACGGAGGCCATTACAGGGGGTTTTAACCAAAAAAAAAAAACCTTAAAACCCTAAAAAAAACCCTAGAAAACCGTAAACCCTAAAAACCTAAAAAAATAAATCCTAAAACCCTAAACCCTAAACCCTAAAAATCTTTAAAAAAACTCTAAACCTTAAAACCCTAAAAAGCCCTAAACCCTAAAAACTAAAAACAAAAAAAATCCTAAAAAACCCAAAACCCAAAACCCTAAACCGTAAACCCTAAGCCCTAAATCCTAAACCCTAAACCCTAAACACTAAATCCTAAACTGTAAAAACCCTAAACCCTAAACCCTAAACCCTAAAACACAAAAATCTAAACCCTAAACCCTAAACCGCTAAACCCTAAAAAGCCAAAAAAAAAATCCTAAAACCCTAAAGCCTAAAGCATAAACCCTACAAACCATAAACCCTAAACCCTATAAACTATGAACCCTAAACCCTAAACGCTAAACCCTAAAACTTACACTAAACCTTAAAAAAATCCCTAAACTCTAAAAACCTTAAACCTTAAACCGAAAACCCAAAACCTGAAAGTTCGAAAGGGATGTTAAGCCGTAGTGAACTAGTCCCGAGGCTAACCAAGAGGGGGGTGAATTGGTTATTTAAAAATTTCACGACAACAATGAAAAATCTTTTCGGTACTTAGAAACGGAAATAATTAAACAAGAACGAAAAGATCAATCTCAGATATTCACCCACGCAGTTAATATCAAAAAGTAAAGTGCAGAGCTGAATCAGAAAAGAAAACAAGATTTTATAGTGGTTCGGTCAACTTGACCTACGTCCACTCCCCGGAGCCTCCCCTCCGGGTATTGCACTAAACAAAACGTGTCTCTCCTTTTGCTCCCACAGCAAGGCGGAGAAGCCTGTACAAGACATTCTTTTCACCGCACAGTAAGGCAGAGAACCCGACCTCCTTTTGCTTCCTCCAGAAGCAGACAGAGAACCTTCGAACTCCTTTTGCTTCCACCTTAAGGGGGGTGGAGAACCCCGGATCTTCTTGTGAATGATCCTCCCACAAAGAAAACTGACTAGACGAAAGACGACGAGCGAAGAAGACGACTCTGATCCGTCCTTAGAGCAACCTTAGTGAATCCCTCACTAACTACCCCTCACAAGATCCTCTCTCTCTCTCTCCCAACTCTCTCTCTCTCTCCAGGGTTTCTCAGGGAAGGAAGGTGGCAAAATATTTTTCTTGTTTCAAGAAAAAGTTCTTTTATAGGAGGGCTTAAAATTTGCCCTAAATCTCAACTGGTAGGCCAAGATCGTCCAGGACGATCGGTATATCGTCCTGTACGATCAGTTCAAATTCAGCTATTTTAGCCTGGATGATCTGGCTCTTCTGGACGATCAGTAGAAAAAAATTATTCATATTATCCCGTACGATCCTGCGATCATCTAGGACGATTAGTGCAAATCGAGGAATATCGTCCAGAAGACAGTTCGGGTCGTCCAGAGAAACTTGTGCTGGACGACCAAAAAATGACTTGATCGTCTAGGACGATATGGGTATCGTCCAGGATGATACGGGTATCGTCCTATATGATTAGTTCAAAAAGTGCCCAAATCGCCTGAACACAGTTCGGGACGTACAGCAAAAATGCACTCGACGATCCTGATCGTCCGGGACGATCCTGCGATCGTCTAGGACGATATGATCATATCAATGAAATATTAATTGCTTTTCTTAATTACCAGACTAATTTAGGCATGATTGTACTGAATCGTCCAGGATGATACACGTATCGTCCGGGACGATCAGACTAAATAACTTAAAATAAAAACTTGCCTAACTTGATCTAGCGGCTGAGAATTTCTGATTTGAGCATATCATCTAGTACGATCCAAAGATCGTCCAGGATGATCTGCTTAATCAGACTCACTTAACTTGGTCGCCCTAATTAGGGTTTCTATTTTTGCTGGATCGTCCAGGACGATGTGAATATCATCCAGGACGATCTGAATAAAAAATAAACAGAAACTCTAATTAACTCAAGCTCTCCCCCTGAGTGTGTGTGCAAGGTTACTTAGCCGGGGATCAATTACATTAAAATTGACTCAATAAAAAGAAAAATCATACATTTGACACACTTGGACCCGATCTTGAGTTGGCTTGATTTGCTCGTGATCTTTTGTTCCTGAAACGGTTTAGCCAAGCAAAACACACTGGAAACATGTTTGTCATCATCAAAAGCAGATTTGCAATAATCTCCCCCTTTTTGATGATGGCAAATATTTGTATAGTAGTTTGAAAATAAAAATAAACAGGAGATCGAAAAATAGATTTTTTTTTTTGAAATTTTCATTTAACAATCAAACTAATCTAGAAAACATAACACATAACAAAAACTGAAATAACTACAACTGACTCCCCCTTTTGACATCACAAAAAGGAGGAGGGTAAAACAGAACACAAAAATACAAGTACAAAATATAAAAGAGAATAACTACAAAATAGAAAACTAAAATTGAGGCGGATCCTGATCGGAAGAGGGAGGTGGCAGTGGTGGGTTGAAGTAATGGTGAATGGCCTGAAAGCGGGCTCCAATCCAGGCAATGTCCTGGTCATGCTGCTGTTGCTGCTGCGCAGCATAGTCAGTGAAGCGCTGGATGTCCTCGGCGTGCCGCTGCTCCTGGGCAACCACATAGGAGTCAAATCTTGCGTCCCACTGATCGAAGCACTGCACCAGGTGGTCAAAGGGAGAGGTAATGCGAAGGGGAGCAGGTGCCTCTGGTGCAGCAGGAACTGGAATGGCCTCTTCCTCCTCTTCCTCAACATCTGGGGTGGCCTCCGGATGTAGTCGGGTGCTGTGTAGGACATGGAAGGCATTGTTGGTGAGGAAGGAAGGAGGAACATCTGGAGCTGTGGGATATTGCATGTCATATTTGGTTTCGAGGGCATAGGCAATGATGTGTCCTAAGGCTAGCTTTGGACGACGACGATGACCTGGATCCCGAATGGTGGTGAGGTGCTCGAGGTACCAGATAATAAGGTCGGTGGCATTAAATTCCCTATGGGCCAGGATGTAGTAGGTGGTCAAGGACAGGAGTGGGATGATGTGAATTCGATCCCCCGCCTTTGGAATGACGGAGGAACGAAGAACATGCTGAATAGTCTGGGCATCCTTAAGAAGTGTGGAGCAGGCATTATCATGATAAGGAGCATTTGTATTGCGAAGGAAATGATTGGCGACACTCCAATCATAGTCTGGGTCGGTGATAAGGGTGTGGAGTTTGTCGCTAGTGACGAAAAGTTGGAGAATGTTATGAAAGTCCTGGTAGGTAAGTTCGACGGGGTGCTGATTTACATAAGAGCAGAGGGTGGAGTAATCAGCCGAAATCCGTAAGTTTGCAAAGAAAATGCGAAGAAGTTCTGAGCTAAAGGGAAATGCGAGAGTCATGATGAAGGTGAGGGAGGTGTGTGTGAAGAGGTCAAGGACAGGATAAGTGAGAGTGCGGGGATTTATGATTTTCGACGGTGTGATCCCCACTTCGCAATATCGCTCGTAGGCAGCCTGATCGCCTGCATTGGGGAAGCGAGGATCAACAGATCCCCGGGAGGAACTGGCACCCTATTGACGGGACCGTTTGCCACCAGCCATTAGGAATCAAAAGTGTAAGGAAGTAGAAGGAGAGTGGAAGAAAAAAGGTGTGAAAAATCCTTAAGAAAACTGTTGTTTATATAGAAAATGGCCTGATCGTCCCGTACGATCGCGACATCGTCCGGGACAATATGGGCATTTATGACGTCCTGGACGATTGGTCAAAAAGGCGGTCCGATCGTCCAGGATGATTAGACACAGGCGATCATCCCGAGGAGTCAGGCTGGATGACCGTTGATGAAAAGTATCATCCAGGATGATTATGTGGATCGTCCGGGATGATATGAAATAAATATGTCGGACGGGCCGAATTCGAATCGTCCAGCGGCTGACACGTGGATC
Organism: Dendrobium chrysotoxum; assembly: GCA_019925795.1. NCBI lineage: Eukaryota > Viridiplantae > Streptophyta > Magnoliopsida > Asparagales > Orchidaceae > Dendrobium > Dendrobium chrysotoxum. Next base: position 30,700,830 of record CM034307.1, on the reverse strand, counting down.
GTCCAGGACGATAAGGTGGATCGTCTAGGACGATGGACAATAATTGGAGCAATGTCAGCCATTTGATCAGATCAGGAGGATATGGATCATATCATCCAGGACGATGTAATAATCGTCCAGGACGATCACCAATAATTGGAGTTCTTTCAGCAGCAGGAGCAGTGTGGGGATAATTTTGAATGAATCGTTTAGGAAGATGTTTGGATCGTCCAGGATGAAGCGGATCATCCAGGACGATCGGTGTATCGTCCAGGACGATGTGAAGAAAATAGAAAAAGATGGATGATGAAGATGATCGATCAAGATCCCAAAAACACAACCATGAAATCAAAATAAAACAAAAACGAATAAAACTTACAGCAAAAGTACATAAAAGCAACGTTTTTTTTTGATCAAGCTGCTCGAGTAAATCAGAATTTTTCCTTGATTTTAGATTAAAAAACTAATAAGAAGATGATTGACAGCGCTGAAATCCAGAAAAGGTTGAAAAAATCAACTTTCGTAACTCCGACCCGGGCACCTTATCGATGCAAACCTCTTTCAAAATAAAAATCCGATTCAGAAGAAAAGACATTAGATTTGAAAAGAGATCCTTTCAAGCCTCGTTCCAGAAAAATATCTGATATAATAGTATTACAAAGTAAGGAATCAGAAATCAGGATTTCCAAACTCAAGCTTTTGAAAATATTAAGTGTCGCACGGATTTTTCTAAGACATTTAGCAATCTAAAAGAGAAGAAAGCTTGGTTTGGGCTCATTTTGTGCCTCTTTTTTAAATTGGTTGGCGCTTTGCGCATCTTTTCATTTTTGATACACTTTGTGTATCCAATTTGGCAATTTCGCATCTTTTCAGTTTTGGGCTCATTTTATGCCTCTTTTTCAATTTATTTGGCGCACTACGCATCTTTTGTAATCTTTCTCCTTTTCATAATCATTAAAGAGTCTCAGCTGTGAGATTATCTTCCAGACAAAGGAGATGACTCTTTACAGTAAGGAAGAATGATTCGCAAAATAAAAACCATACAGCATGTGATAAATGCAATCACTTGGTTTAGAAAATCAAACAAATGACTCAAGACTTTGAAAAACACTAATAATATGAGGCAGATTACTGTAGGAAGATAAAATAAAATCTATTTCAAAAACTAACATTTTCATTTTGAACAGGATTTTTATCCAAAAGAAACTATACACCAGTAAAGGAGTTAGAGGAAGAGAAACAATCATCAATGTTTCATCCCTTTAACAGATTCAGTGGAATCAATCACTGCTTGCCAGCTTCCAAACCAAAATAAGGTAAAAACTCCCAGTCAGAAATTCAGATTATCAGAAGTAGTGAGCGGTGATCAGATTTGAAAAAGCATAAAACAGTAAGTGCAAGATATGAACCAGTGAATAAAAACAGGTAGAAAATCACATCAAAGTAAATACTCAAATCAAACTAACAGTAAGGCTAAAACAGAAATCAGCAGATGAAATAAAATCAACTGAAAGCAAATATTCAAACAAAAAACTAACTAACAGAAAACAGAATACCAATCAAAATAATGAGAAATCAACAGTCATCAGAATCAAGCATTTATATCAATCACTCCTAATCTTGTTCTCAAAATGCTGAATGAGTCAAAGGCCAGTGATTTAGTGAATATGTCAGCCAACGGATTTTCAGTTGCTACATGATGTAGCTCAATCTCCCCTTTTGTAGCATGGTCCCTAATGAAGTGATGCCTTATATCAATGTGTTTGGTCCTAGAATATTGGATTGGATTCTTAGAGATACAGATGGCACCAGTATTATCACACAGAACAGAAATTGTGCCAACAGGTACCCCTAAATCCAAGACTTGTTGCTTCAACCAAAGAACTTGGGCCACACAACTCCCTAAGGCAATGTACTCAGCTTCAGCAGTGGAAAGTGCAACTGAGTTCTATTTTCTACTGGACCAGGAAACTAATGACTGTCCTATAAATTGATAAGTCCCAAAAGTGCCATTTCTATCCACCCTACACCCCATAAAGTCAGAATCAGAATATCCAATAATCTCAAAAGAGGTGCCTAGGGTACCAGATTCCTAGGTTTGGGGTCCCTAAAAGATATCTAAGAATTCTCTTAACAGCAGTCAGGTGGGACTCTTTAGGATCAGCCTGAAACCTAGCACAAAGATATACACTAAACATGATATCAGGTCGGCTAGCAATCAGGTAAAGCAGTGATCCTATTATCCCTCTATACTTTTTCTGATCAACAAATTTTTCACTTGAATCCTTATCTAACTGAACTGAGGAGGTCATGGGAGTATTGATTGGCTTGGCTTTATCCATTTCATATTTCTTCAAAATGTCCTTAGTGTATTTAGATTGATTGAGAAAGGTTCCATCATCCGTTTGCCTTAAGCTAAACCCCAAAAAGTAGGATAATTCTCCCATCATACTCATCTCAAACTCCTTACTCATTATTTTAAAAAACTCATCACATAAATATTTATCAGAAGATCCAAAAATTATATCATCAATATAGATCTGGACAATGAGTAAGTCCTCCCCTAATCTCCTCAAAAAAAGGGTGGTGTCTACACTCTCCTTAACAAACTCTCTTTCTAACAGGAATGTGCTAAGCCTCTCATACCAAGCTCTGGGTGCCTGTTTCAATCCATATAAGGCCTTTTTTAATTTATAGACATGATTTGGATATTGGGAACTCTCAAAACCTGGGGGTTGTTCTATAAAAACATCTTCTTTAATTACCCCATTTAAAAAGGCACTCTTGATATCCATTTGAAACAGCTTAAATCCCTTATAACAGGCAAAGGCTAGTAGCACTCCAATGGCTTCCAATCTAGCTACAGGGGCAAAAGTCTCCTCAAAATCAATCCCTTCTATCTGATTATACCCCTTATCCACCAATCTTGCCTTATTTCTCACCACCACACCAGAATCATTCATCTTATTCTTAAAGACCCACTTGGTTCCCACAATACTTTGATTTTTGGGTCTTTCTACTAACTCCCAGACATCATTCCTTACAAGTTGATTCAATTCTTCCTGCATAGCTAAAATTCAAAACTCATCCGATAAGGCTTGATTGATATTGGTGGGTTCAGTCATTGAGATAAAGGCAGAATGGTTTACTTCCTTCCTAAGTCCCTGCCTAGTCCTTACACCTTCAGAAGGGTGTCCTAAGATCAGTTCTTTAGGATGACTCGAAGAATATCTCCAATCTCTAGGCAACGTGATTTGAGGTTCTACCCTTTCCTCCAAATTCATATTTCTAACTCCTTGGGTAACGTCAACAATCTCTTCATCTTCAACTTCAGATCTAGACTCCTTAGGATCATATTCATCAAACACCACATGGGTTATTTCTTCCACCACCAAAGTCCTCCTATTGAACACGCTAAAGGATTTCCCCACACTTGAATATCCTAAGAACACTCCTTCATCAGATTTGGGGTCAAATTTTCCTAAGGGTGATTTCCCATTGTTCAGAATAAAAACCTTACCGCCAAAGACATTGAGATGGGACAGATTTGGAGTTCTACCCTTAATGATCTCATAAGATGTCTTGTTCAGTTTGACTCTCACATTCACCCTATTCAGCACATAACAGGCAGTGTTCACCGCTTCAGCCCAAAAGTATTTTAGAAGTGAATACTCGGCAAGCATGGCTCTAGCGGCTTCCACTAAGGTCCTGTTCTTCCTTTCAGCTACCCCGTTCTGCTGAGGGGTCCTAGGAGCTAAAAAATTATGACTAATCCTATGATCCTCACAAAAACTTCCAAATCTTTCATTTTTAAACTCGCCTCCGTGATCACTATGGATGGTAATAATCTCACATATTAACTTCTTCTGAATCCAAGTAGAGAAAGATCTAAACTCATCAAATGACTCAGATTTATGTGACAAAAATTTAACCTAAGTGAACCTCGAATAATCATCTACAATCACAAACCCATAGACTCTCCCCCCTAAGCTGGCAGTGTTAATGGGTCCAAAGAGGTCCATGTGAAGAACTTCTAAAGGTCTAGAGGTACTAATGTCCTTAACAGAGTGAAAAGAGGACTGGACTTGCTTCCCCAACTGACAGGCATCACACAGGTGATCCTTATTGAACTTAAACTTGGGCACACCTCTAACTAAGTCCTTTTGGGTGACTCTCCTAAGGGTTTTCATACTGGCATGACACAATCTTCTATGCCATAACCAAGAGTCATCAGCAGCAGTTTTTAAGCAAATTGAATTATCAAATTTAATGCAACTTACATCCAGCTTGTAGATGTTATTGATCCTTTGCCCCTGTAAAACAACTTGTTCATTTAAGCTTAAAATGCAGCCAGCGGGCAAGAATTTGATGTTGTATCCCTTGTCACAAAGTTGACTGATGCTCAGCAAGTTGTGTTTCAGTCCATCTACAAGCAAAACATTATCAATCATAAAATTCTTTGAATCACTAATTATACCTGAGCCTACCACCTTCCTGGTAGTGTTATCTCCAAGTGTAACCTTGCCTCCAGCCCTGGCCTCCAGTGAAATGAACTGATTTGCATCTCCAGTCATGTGTCTAGAACATCCGCTGTCCAGGTACCACATGCTCTCACGAGGTCTTGTGTGAGAGCACACCTACAAAATATCAAACGTCAGTCTTAGGAACCCAAATAGGTTTGGGTTCCTTCTTATGAAAAGAAGAATGCAATGCATGCGTGCTGTGCTGTGAAACAGGCAGTTTGTTTTTCCACACCCAATGTGTACTACGGTGAACAGTGCAGGTGTGGGAAATGTGTCCTAACATGACACATGAAAAGCATCTAACACCAGGAAAAGGGTTAACTAATCTACATGGGTGATAGTGCCTCTTCCTAGATGTATATGAAACATGCTTTGATGAACTTGTAACAGATTTTTCAAAAGGTGGTGGTGCATAAAACTGTTCAAAAGTAGGCGGTGTTTTGTTCTTTTCAAAAACACTAATTTTCTCTTTCAAAAACTCAATATGTTTATTTAAACTTGCAATTTCAAAATTTCTTGCACTTTCATTACTTTCTAAATCACATGCCATATCATTCAACTTCTTAAAAGCAACTTCTAATTCAACATGCAATATTTTTAACAAATCATGCTCAACAGTTAAATCAGAATATTTTTTGTTCAACTCATCGAATTCATCAAGTAAGGACATGTGATTGGAATCAAGTGTGGAATGATCTTTAACTACAGAATCATGCTCTGTTTTCAAAGTTAAATAATCTAACTTCAGACTAGCATGAGTTTTCTTAAGCTTCCTATACGATATATGAATTTTTTCAGAAACTTCAAATAATTGATCATAAGTAAGCTCACATACCTCTTCCTGGTCTGACTGACCTGGGTGATCATCAGTCATCAGACATAAGTTTGTTTCCTCCTCTTCAGCTTCAGTCTCAGAGGAGTCGGATGCAGAGTCTACCCAGAACGCCTTTTGTATCTGCTTCTTGTCCTTTCTGAACTTTTGTTTCTCGTCACCCTTCTCCTTGCTTGGGTGAGCCTTGAGTGTAGGACAATCAGCCTTAATGTGTCCAGGTTTCCTGCATTCAAAACAAACAGATTCAGATGAAAATTCTTATTCTTCTTCCTTAGAAAGCTCTTGAATTTCCTTGTGATTAAGGCAACATCATTGCTATCAGACCCAGAAGTGCTAGCATCTAAATCTTTGGCTTTAGTGCCACTGTCTTCTCCTTCTTTCATTCACCTTCATCAAGTTGTCTTTGGTTCACCCCTTGCTCGTAAGCAATGAGTGATCCAAGTAAGCTGTCAATAGAGTAAGTATTTAAATCTTTAGATTCCGTGATAGCAGTAATCTTAACATCATAAGAAGCAGGCAAACATCTAAGAATTTTGTTCACTCTTTCGTAGTTAGTAAGTTCTCTACCTAAAGCATGCAAAGAGGTAACAATCTGAGTGAACCTTGTGAACATTTCTGAAATAGTCTCACTAGGTTTCATGCGAAATGTTCGTAATCATTTAACAAGATGTTTAACCTAGACTGTTTGACTTCAGTTGTACCTTCGTATGTTATACATAATCTATCCCAGATTTCTTTTCCCGTTGTACAAGTAGAAACACGCATATAGTCTTTTGATTTTAAAGCACAAAAGAAACAGTTCATACATTTTGCATTTAACTGTGCTAAGTCACGATCATCAAAAGTCCAATCTGCAAACGAGAGTTCAGTTTTCACATTGTTAATCAATCTAAAAGGTGGTTCGTATCCATCCTTAACTAACATCCACTTGCGATAGTCAATCGATTGAAGAAAAGTAGACATGCGTGTTTTCCAAAAATCAAAATGAATATTATCAAACAACGGTGGTCTTGTAATAGAATAACCTTCAGCAGTATTACGATTGTTACAGTTAGTCATTGATCAAATTCAAAAGTTTTTAAACCTAAATTTTGAATCCAGCTTTGATACCCCTTGAAAGTTCGAAAGGGATGTTAAGCCCTAGTGAACTAGTCCCGAGGCTAACCAAGAGGGGGGGTGAATTGGTTATTTAAAAATTTCACGACAACAATGAAAAATCTTTTCAATACTTAGCAGCGGAAACAATTAAACAAGAACGAAAAGATCAATCTCAGATATTCACCCACGTAGTTAATATCAAAAAGTAAAGTGCAGAACTGAATCAGAAAAGCAAACTAGATTTTATAGTGGTTCAGTCAACTTGACCTACGTCCACTCCCCGGAGCCTCCCCTCCGGGTATTGCACTAAACAAAAAGTGTCTCTCCTTTTGCTCCCACAGCAAGGCGGATAAGCCTATACAAGACCTCCTTTTCACCACACGGTGGGGCAGAGAACCCGACCTCTTTTTGCTTCCTCCTGAAGCAGGCAGAGAACCTTCGAACTCCTTTTGCTTCCACCTGAAGGGGGGCATAGAACCCCGGATCTTCTTGCGAACGATCCTCCCACGACGAACACCGACTAGATGAAAGACGACGAGCGGAGAAGATGACTCTGATACGTGCTTGGAAAAACCTTAGTGAATTCCTCACTAACTCCCCCTCACAAGATCCTCTCTCTCTCTCTCCCAACTCTCTCTCTCTAGGGTTTCTCAGGGAAGGAATGTGGCAAAAGATTTTTCTTGTTTCAAGAAAAAGTTCTTTTGTAGGAGGGCTTAAAATTTGCCCTAAATCTCAACTGGTCGGCCAAGATCGTCCAGGACGATCGGTATATCGTCCGGTACGATCAGTTCAAATTCAGCTGTTTTAGCCTGGATGATCTGGCTCTTCTGGACGATCAGTAGAAAAAATTGTTCATATCGTCCCATATGATCCTGCGATCGTCTGGGACGATTAGTGCAAATCGACGAATATCGTCCACAAGACAGTTCGGGTCGTCCAGAGAAACTTGTGATGGACGACCAAAAAATGACTTGATCGTCCAGGACGATACGGGTATCGTCCTGTACGATTAGTTCAAAAAGTGCGCAAATCGTCCTGAACACAGTTCGGGACGTACAGCTAAAATGCACTAGACGATCCTGATCGTCCGGGTTGATCCTGCGATCGTCCAGGACGATATGATCGTGTCAATAAAATATTAATTGCTTTCTTTAATTACCAGACTAATTTAGGCATGATTGTACTGAATCGTCCAGGACGATACACGTAACAACCGGGACGATCAGACCAAATAACTTAAATTAAAAACTTTCCTAACTTGATCTGGCGGCTGAGAATTTCTGATTTGAGTATATCGTCCCGTACGATCCAAAGATCATCCAGGACGATCTGCTTAGTCAGACTCACTTAACTTGGTCGCCCTAATTAGGGTTTCTGTTTTTGTTAGATCGTCCAGGACGACGTGAACATCGTCCAGGACGATCTGAACAAAAAATGAACAGAAACTCTAATTCACTCAAGCTCTCCCCCTGAGTGTGTGTGTGCAAGGTTACTTAGCTCGGGGATCAGTTACATTATAATTGACTCAATAAAAAGAAAAATCATACATTTGACACACTTGGACCCGATCTTGAGTTGGCTTGATTTGCTCGTGATCTTTTGTGCCTGAAACGGGTTAGCCAAGCAAAACACACTGGAAAAATATTTGTCATCATCAAAACCAGATTTGCAACAAAACCTAAAACCCTAAACCCTAAACCCTAAATCATAAAAATACCTGAAACCCTAAAACCCTAAAAAACCCTAAACCCTAAATCCTAAACTCTAAACCATAAAAAAATCTCTAAACCCTAAAAACCTTAAATCCAAAACCCAAAACCCAAAACCCAAAACCCTAAAAAAATTCCCTAAACCCTAAAAACCTTAATCCCTAAACACAAAACGCTAAACCTTAAACCCTAAACCCTAAACCCTAAAAATACCCTAAATCCTAAAACCCTAAAACCGTAAAAAACCCTAAACCATAAAACCCTAAACCCTAAACCCTAAAAATCTAAAAAAAAATCCTAAACCCAAAAAACCCTAAAAAAACCCTAAACCATAAATACTAAAAATCCAAAAAACCCTAAAAAACCCAAAAACCTAAACCCTAAACCCTAAACCCTAAACCTTTAAAAAAAACCCTAAACCCTAAAAACCTTAAACCGCTTAACCCTAATCCCTAAAGCCTAAACTTTAAGGCCCTAAACCCTAAAATCCTAAAAAAAACCCTAAGCCCTAAACTCTAAACCCTAAAAAATACCTAAACCCTAAAATCCTAAAACCCTAAAATACCCTAAACCCTAAAATACCCTAAACCCTAAAACCTACAACCCTAAAATCTAAACCATAAACCCTAAACCCTAAACCATAAACCCTAAAAACCCTTAAAAACCCTAAAATACATTAAAGCCTAAACAGTAAACCCTAAACCCTAAAAAATCCAGAACCCTAAATCCTAAACCCTAAGCCCTAAACCCTAAACCCTAAACCCTAAACCCAAAAAATCCTAAGACCTAAACCCTAAACAGTAAAACCCTAAAACCTAAACCCTAAACCCTAAACCCTAAAAAAAACCCTAAACCCTAAAAACCTAAAACCCTAAACCCTAAGCCCTAAACCCTAAACCTTAAATCGTAAGGCCATAAACCCTAAAGTCCTTAAAAAAAACCTAAAACCCTAAACCCTAAAAAAAACCCTAAAACCCTAAACCCTAAACCCTAAACTCTAAACCCTAAAAACCCTATAAAACCCTAAACCCTAAACCCTAAAAAAAAAAATCCAAAAACCGTAAACCCTAAACTCTAAACCCTAAAACCTAAAAATCCTAAAAAATCGTAAACCCTAAAAACCCTAAAAACACAAAACCCTAAAAACCTTAAACCCTAAACCCTAAACCCTGAAAAGCGTAAACCCTAAACGCTAAAAACCGGAAACCCTAAATCCTCAACCCTAAACCCTAAACCCTAAAATCCTAAAGAAAAAAAAACCATAAACCCTAAACCCTAAAAACTCTAAAAAACCCTAAAAACCCTAAAAAACCCAAAACCCAAAACCCTAAGCCCTAAACCCTAAACCATAAATCCTAAACCCTAAAAACCCTAAGCCCTAAACCCTAAACAGTAAAACCCTAAAACCTAAACCCTAAACCCTAAACCCTAAAAAAACCATAATCCCTAAAAACCTTTAACCCTAAACTCTAAACCCTAAACACTAAACCCTAAATCGTAAGGCCATAAACCCTAAAATGCTTAAAAAAACCTAAGCCCTAAACCCTAAAAAACCCCTAAACCCTAAAACCCTAAAACCCTAAAATACCCTAAACCCTAAACCCTAAAACCCTAAAATCTAAACCATAAACCCTAAACCCTAAAAACCCTAAAAAACACTAAACACTAAACCCTAAACCCAAAAAACCCTTAAAAAAACCCTAAAACCCTAAACCCTATAAAACCCTAAACCCTAAACCCTAAAAAAAACCTAAAAACCCTAAACCCTAAACTCTAAATCCTAAAACCTAAAAACCCTAAAAAATCATAAATCCTAAAACCTAAAAACCCTAAACCATAAACCCTTAACCCTAAACCCGAAAAACCCTAAAAACCCTAAACCCTAAAAACCTTAAACGCTAAACCCTAAACCCTAAACCCTAAAACCTAAAAACCCTAAAAACTGGTAAACCCTAAACCCAAAACCCTAAACCCTGAACCCTTAACCCTAAACCCGAAAAACCTAAAAACCCTAAACCCTAAAAACCTTAAACCCTAAACCCTATACCCTAAACCCTAAACCCTAAAAATTATAAACCCTAAACCCTAAACTCTAAAAACCTAAAAAAAATATCCTAAAACCCTAAACCCTAAAAACCATAAACCCTAAACCCTAAAATCCTAAACCCTAAACCCTAAACCCTAAACCCTAAAAAAAATCCTAAACCCCAAAAACCTTAAACCCTAAACCCTAAACCCTAAACCCTAAACCCTAAACCCTAAACCCTAAAACCCTAAAACCCTAAAAAACCCTAAAACCTAAAACCCTAAACCCTAAACCGAAAACCCTAAAAACCTAAAAAAAAAACACTAAACCCTAAACCCTAAAACCCTAAAAACCCTAAAAAAACCCTAAACCCTAAACACTAAAAACCCAAAAAACCCTAAAAACCCCAAAATGCTAAACCCTAAACCCTAAACACCAAGCCCTAAACATTAAACCCTAAACACTAAAAACCCAAAAAACTCTAAAAAACCCAAAATGCTAAACCCTAAACCCTAAACACTAAGCCCTAAACCCAAAACCCTAAGCACTAAACCCTAAACCCTAAAAACTTTAAACCCTTAACCCTAAACCCTAAAACCTAAACCCTAAACCTTCAAAAAAACACTAAACCCTGAAAACTTTAAACCCTAAACCCTAAACCCTCAACCGTAAGACTATAAACCCTAAAACCCTAAAAAAAACCTAAGCCCTAAACCCTAAACCCTAAAAACCTAAAAAACCCTAAATGCTAAACCCTAAAACCTAAACCATAAACCCTAAACCCTAAACCTTAAAAACCCTAAAAAAAACCCTAAAATCCTAAACCTTAAAATTTAAAAAACCGAAAAAACCCTAAAAACAAAAAACCCTAAACACTAAATGCTAAAAACCCTAAAACACCCTAAACCCTAAAACCTAAACCCTAAACCCTAAACCATCAAAAAACCCTAAACCCTAAAAACCTTAAACCCTAAACCCTAAAAACCGTAAACCCTAAACCCTAAACCCTTAACCCTAAACCCCAAACCTAAAACCCTAAAACCCTAAAAAAAACCCAAAACTTTAAACACTAAAAGCCCTAAACCCTAAAAAAACCTTAAACTCTAAACCCCTAAAAGCCTAAAAAACCAAAAACCCTAAACCATAAAACCCTAGACACTAAACCATAAAACCTAATCCCTAAACTCTAAACCCTAAACCCTAAAAACCCTAAAAAAACTCTAAAAACCCTAAACCCTAAACCCTAAAACTAAAAACCTAAAAAAAAAATTCCTGAAACCCTAAACCCTAAACCCTAAAAACCATAAGCCCTAAATCCTAAAACCCTAAACCCTAAACCCTAAAAAAATCCTGAACCCTAAAAACCTTAATACCCTAAACCCTAAACAGTAAAACCCTAAAACCTAAACCCTAAACCCTAAACCCTAAAAAAAACCCTAAACCCTAAAAACCTAAAACCCTAAACCCTAAGCCCTAAACCCTAAACCTTAAATCGTAAGGCCATAAACCCTAAAGTCCTTAAAAAAAACCTAAAACCCTAAACCCTAAAAAAAACCCTAAAACCCTAAACCCTAAACCCTAAACTCTAAACCCTAAAAACCCTATAAAACCCTAAACCCTAAACCCTAAAAAAAAAAAATCCAAAAACCGTAAACCCTAAACTCTAAACCCTAAAACCTAAAAATCCTAAAAAATCGTAAACCCTAAAAACCCTAAAAACACAAAACCCTAAAAACCTTAAAC